>CM033276.1:8867081-9126712 GCA_019343175.1 Oedothorax gibbosus | reverse complement strand
TTTTTGGGACTTAAATTTTTTTTTTTAAAGCTATTCACTAGTTCAATGAAAAAAAAAAACCCCCCCGAGGGTTTTTTTAAAACCATAAAATTTCCCGGTTTTTAACACAATGTTTCGGTGCTCCCTTTAAAGTTCGTTTTAAAAGGGGGTTTTTCGACTGTATATGCAAGGTTTTTTTTCATTTTTTTGAAGAAGTCAAACATGAAACACATGGAAAATGTACAGATTAAAGAAACTTAATACATTTCACTTACTTTGAGCATATTCAATAGAGTGTTCATAATACGATGATTAACTATTTTATGCAGCCAGGAAGGCTGTTTATACACTAGGTTGCAAAGGAGTTGTAGTGCTTTATACCTATACTTTTCATCTCTAATTAGGTCCGAAATTTTATCAAAAAGTGCGAAAAAAAAAATTCCGAAAATTTAAATTATGTACTTTAAATTTAAATTTTTTCTTTTGAAAATTTGTTATATTTAAAAATATTTTGTTAAATTTGGGCTTTGGGCAGTAACCCACGTTTTTAACTTAATACGGTATAATTTTTTTTTATAGACCCATTAAGGGACCAATAGTTTATGACTTAAAAACCCAAAAGAAAAAACTTTTATAAAAAAGGGTAGGATATTAAGGTTAGAAAAAAAAACATATTATGTACTCTTATCATTAATATAAGTCATAAAGTAAAAAAAATTGAATAAATTTTAACCCTATGTACTTAAAACAAAATTTAAATAGTTAAAACAAAATTTAAAAAAAAATCTTTAAGAAGGCATTTTGAATATCCTTATTAATGTATATTTTTAGTGTTACAACTGTCAATTAAAAACTTTTGTTAAAAGCAAGATATTGTAGCCTTATGGTCTATGGGCAATTCAAGCGACTTAAGTTAAAGGCATTATAAACAAGTTGTTGTTGTAAATGAGACTGTTGTAACAGACTTTGAATGTGTTTTAAGTATTTTTGTTTTGAAGTGCAAATTTTAAGAATTCAAAACATAAAAGCGAGTTTACAAAAAGGGACATGATAAAGTTTAAAATATTTCTTGAGACAAGATAAAAAAATAAAATCCTAACTTACAAAATTAACACTAGATACTTTGATTCATATTTACAAAAATTATTTATAGCTAATACTTTCAATCCTATATAATTGCACATCGACATACAGCCCTCTAAAACTTAACTCAGTAGTGAGACAGACTCTCAAAGACAGCAGTATCCAATGTAACTAACGCGACATAGATATGCATTGCAGATTATGGTTAGTTTGTCTGATTAAGAAGGACTGTCAGTCCCATAGAGCTAATGCATTAGTTTTGAAATCACAACTTTTGCAAAAGAATTGCATTGCCACGTTATCCCATTTTCACCAGATATGCGAATCATCATAACATCAATTTAATACAAAATTGAAAAGAGAATAACATCCGGTTATTTATTTATTAATTGATGAAGTTTTAAATGGTGAAGTAAAATGGTGTCGCCATCTGCTGAATATTTTTAGCATTTTAAAACTTCAAAAATATATAATTAAATAACTATATAACATTCTCTTTTCAAATTTGTTTCATTTCGATGTTCAGTTGATTCTCATACCTGGGGAAAAAGGGCTAACATGGCAAAGCACTACTTCTGCGGAAGTTGCGATTCCAAATCTAATGCATTAGCTCTATGGGACTGACAGTCCCTCTTAATGTAAAACACCCATTGTTTGGTTCCCAAGCGTCCTGATTTTATCAACCCATTGAAGGGATGAAAGGCTGAGTAAACAGCCCAATTACGTATTCAAACTTTTGATCTGTTAGGGCTAGGTTAAATTATCCTCCCACTATAGCTACACCAAGTGGGGAGCCGGCACCCAACACAATCATTAAGGGTGACACTGTACAGAGTGTTTGGACTTTTAAACATATTTGATGTGCACTCCCTCTACACTGGGCATTATTCGTCGGAAATTTTGGCTGCACAGACTGTTTATAGGTTGGCAGTTATTTCGGAAAATGCTTGGACTGGAACCTTTTGCGTGCACTGCAAGCGCCTTTCAAGCTGCACCCCCTAACTTTCTATCTGTCCCATGGTAGTACAGTAATCTCAGCAAATGCATGCAATAAAAAATATCAAAATAAATGAATGATTTTAACTGCATAGTTACCTTATCATGAGGTTCTTTCAACTTCAAAAGAATATCTAGAGTTCTTTGCGACTCCACAGTCAAGTAGTAATCAACAATACCATACAGAAAACGATTATCTTTGGCTGCAAAACAATATAAACTTCTTTTAGCAGAGAAATATAATAAATAGCACTAATAATGAAAACTTTAATTCTTTTTTTTTGTAATATTGTAAATAAACTACATACAATAAAATATCAGTTATTCAAAAACAGGAAAGTTTGATTTGGTATTCTTAAGAAATTAATTTAAACAAAATAAAATTAAGCAATAAAAACAAAACATTTCAATAAAAGATAGAAATACTATTAGCAAAATAATAAAATAACAAAACATATCAAACAAAATCACTAATTAATATAAAATAATAACAAAATTTATCAACTAAATACAAACACAAGTATTAAAAACAAATGTTTTCAATAAAATATACAAAATAATATTTTTTTATTAAGCAAAATTATATAATTAACACTATTTGATTATTTGCTGGTCAGGAAGGTTTTCTATGCAAAATATTGGCAATTTTTTTTAACATGCAAATATTTGCTGACTTTAGGGTAAGCAGATTTCTGGCCCTACTCTTAAATATAAAGTTGAAAAACTCTTAAGGGGGAATGGACACGCTAGACTGAGGGGGTCTCCAAAGCAAAGTGCATCAGTGTTAATCCTATGGAGAAAAAAATATTTTCTCTGCCACATTTCTCCGGCTGTATTGAATATATTTTTACACGCAGATTTTTTTATGTGATAAATGTAGCTGACTTACAGGTCCCGACCTTCCCACTTTTTGAAATTGGTTCGAATATTTAAAAAAATTTTCAATAAATAATTTTACACAAAATATTCGAAGCAATTTCAAAATTTGGGAAGATAGAGACCTGTAAGTTATCTACATTTATTTAAAAAAAAAAAAAAAACGTTTGTAAAAATATTCAATACAGCTGGAGAAATGTGGCAGAAAAAATAGTTTTTCGCCATTGGATTAACACTGTAAGGCACTTGAGTTTGGAGACCCGCGGTCCAGCGCGCCCATTCCTGATTAATATAAACTCCTGAAACATATTTATAACATGATGTAAAAGACCTACTTCTAGAAAGGTTTTCATGAATGACATTGCTGATCGTTTCTATAGTTTCGCGATCAGGCGTATCTAATAAGTGCAGCAGATTCAATGACGAATCGTTCTGGCTAGAACGTTCACTTCGATCACGTCTTGGATGCATCTAAATACACATAAAATAACACCTTAGAAAAATAAACTTGTGTTGCTAGATAACTTATTATTAAAAACACTTAGTTATGATTTTAGTAGTAGCTCAGTTGGCTGAGAGGTATTACGTGTCTGCCTCATGACCCCAAGTATGCGGGTTCGTACTAAAATATGGGGGGACTACAGTGTTCAGCACAATGGAAACTAAAATTTAGGGGCCGCAAGGCCTTAGATAGATCAGGCCCTAGGCCAGGCTTTATGATAGATCAGGCCCTAGGTCAGGCCTTATGATAGATCAGGCCCTGCCTATCACCCCCCCCCCCCCCAACCACAACAAACTTCTTTACAATCACTGAAAATTAGTGGCTTGTTAAAAAAAAATCCATATATAAGTTAATTTGTAATTACAATACAAGTAGTATACTCTAAAATGGGTGGTATTAAGTGATCAGCAGTGTTCAAAATTAGATAAAGAAATTTAGGAGCCCTCTACAAAACTTAAATAAATAAGAGCAAATATATATTTACTTCGAGCATATTTTTTTCTAAATCATTGAAACGAATGCCAATCCAAATCCTTCCAATAAATGCCAATGGTTTGACAAATTTAGGAAAGTTGAAGATTTGTGACTTTAGATTCGATTCGATTATCAGATTTTTTGTGATTATTTTTTGCAAGTTGGTTGGAAACCACGATAAAAGTTAGTATGTTGATTTTGAAAAACTAATCGCAATAACTGTGACCAAATTTAATTTCCTATAGCAATATTTAAAGATTTAGTCACATTTTGCAACTAGCGACCGTTAATTTTCGAACCCTGTACACTGGAAATGTTAAGCCTGTGAAACTTTTTCTAACAATGTGAAAAAAGTAAATTTTTATTAACAACACATATGCTTTTAATAGTGGCAATGCTTTGTGAATTAAGGCTTTCACATAAGGGCATTGACTTTTTACACTGATTGCCAAATTTGTTGCTATACATTAAAACTATAAATAGCATTATTACTTGAGAAAATATTGTTGATAAAACCATAAGAAATAGTTCTTCCAGTTGCATGTGAAAGCTGCACTCATTCAGACAACGATAATGCAGATTTAAAGTGAGGAAAAAAATTATTGAAACATTTGTGTGAGACAGGACTTAAACAGTCATGAAGGGTGCAGTTAAAGTGGAGTTTTTTTACTACACCTGATATCACAGGCCAGAAATTGGGAGCCTAACTTTAAAAGTATCCTGCACACAAAAACACATTCTCAATAACTGCTTTTTTAAAGCAATTTTTTTCCCTTTAGACAGAGTTAATTTTTTCAATCATTCTTTCTAGTTACAACTAATTGTCAGGAATGGTTTACTTTCAGGCGAAATTAAAAATAAAATTTTTAAGTCTGTAATTATCAAAAAAGTAAGCTATATTAATAAATGTCATTATTAATTTTAAGTTAAGTAAACAATTCAGTACGTTACAGCTACATTAATAAATGTTATTTAAGTTAAGTAAAACAATACCTTAATTAAAGACGGCTTTTTCGTGTGTCAGTGAAAAAACAACTAGTATTCTTTCCTTGAACATTAAACAGCGTAGATATAAATTCGTCTTGAGGTCTTGTTAAACAACACTTTAATACAATGTAAAAAATATATAAGTTTATATTTAAAAAAATTCCACACAAATAAATTTTTGCCGAAACCAAGGAGCAGAATAAAATTTATCAAAGAAACACTTTCTGGTTGTCTTCTGCTAAAAAAAAGTTTTTACTGCCAGCTTAATTTTGAAAAATACAAAAGGTTAATTTCCATAACATATTTTTTTTAATTTTGTACAAAATATAAGTAGTGTTATTGTTTTAAAATCTTAAATACAATAGTTTTCTAGTTTTTGATAAATTTTTTTTAATATTTTCCCAAGAATTTTTAATAAGTTTTTTTTTTGCGTTTGGCATTCTAACAAACAGTTTTTGTTTACATTTGCCGACAATCGACATTCAGTTTTGAGCGGCTTCGAGTTTTGAAAATTGCCCTTAAAAATACTGAAAAATGAGTAATATTTACATCCAAGAACCACCTACTAGTGGAAAAGTAATTGCAACATTTAATTCGTTATCAAACATTTTCGACAGTTCTTTATAATAATAAAAACAATTAGGGCATAACAACTCACTGTGTCGCGGAGCTCGTGTTCCGCCAAAACGCCCCGCTCTTCTGTTGGGGTCCTTAAAGTCCAGAAAAACTGGGACAGTATAAATAAAATATAGATTTTACTAAACCTTTCGAAATTCTCTTTGTTGAAAACGTTTAAAAAGACATTAAAACGTTTTTTTTTGTCCTTTAATTTTATATTTGATATATCTGAACAGTGGCAACTGTCTACTAGTTATTTGCTTGTGATTAGTCTTTCTTTATTAATTACTAGCAAATAATTACCCGTTCTTCGCACGGACTAAAAGAATATCAAATCGATCCAAGTATATGTGTCATTTGATTTGCTATAGGATAATAAACTTTGCCTTTGTTTCCGTTCATTATAAAGAATAAAATCCTGTTACTTATATTGCTTTAAAATTCCAAAATAAAAATACATCACTATAAAATGCACATCCTCATATCACAAAAATCTTCCTCAATATGAACTTACTGTCATCGCGATTTTCCTGATAAATTCAAAACTAACCATTATTGTATAACAATGTTATTTCGCGTCAAAACCTCCATTCTGGTTTTTTTTAAAAAAATAAATTAGCTCATTGGCACGTTCAATTATTTTTCAAATCATTAATTTAGTTTCTGAAGGTAATGGCAAGAAAATAAAAGCAATTTCAATTTTAATTAATTTTTGTGTTCATTTTAATTTCTTCTCTCGAATGGCAACACGAAAGGGAAAAAATTATCGGATTTGAGCGAAAGTGGTGTATTTTTTTCAGAAAATTCGAATTTTCTCTAAAAATGGAACAAATATGAAAAAACAAAGCCTCAGGTGCACACGTTGGTATTAAAGGGAATCTATCTAAAAAATTTTGAATTTCTTAGGGCAGTATAAGTAGGTCTTTTACGATCCACAGACAAACAGACACTCTTTCTTTTATTATTATAGATACCATTGTTTGGAATTGGGGGATAGGGTATTACATGAAAAAAATATCGGGGAGGGCATATGAATATGAAATGTGTATGACATATAACCATATATGGATGTCTATATGTCATTTATTATTTTACATTAACATTGATGAAACTATTGGAATGGGATTTTTGATCTTGAAAATATGTTGTACCTGAAGTACCTGTTCTTGATGCGCCACCAAATGAAATAGAAGAAGCAGACGAATAAATTATGCAGTAATTTAAATTCATTATGTTAAACTTATAATTATGTACCTTTATATCAGCCGATTATTCTTAGAACTCTTTGAATAGTTGGTTCTTTCCCTTCCTTATTAAAAGTAGCCATAGCTATTCCATCGTGATGAAATGCATATGCACATTATAATGACCTTTACTAATAATACAATTTTCTTTAAGGTGTTGTTGCACACCACTGTTGGCGACATAGATATTGAACTGTGGGCCAAGGAAACCCCTAAGACATGCCGAAATTTTGTGCAGCTATGCCTGGAGAATTATTACAAAGGTACAACCTTTCACCGACTTATAAAAGGGTTTATTGTTCAAGGCGGAGATCCAGAAGGGGACGGTACAGGAGGCAAATCCATTTATGGTCACCCTTTTAAGGTATGTCTGTAAAGCCTTTTCCAGTATAAGAAAGTTAGGTAAGTTTTTAACGAGCAATAAATAACTTTTTTTCATCAACCACGTACACCAATGAAAAAGAAGGGGAGTTAAAATAATGTCGCAGGTATCCAGAAACAGTTCCAGATCAGTTTTAGCGGTAGCCAAAAAACTTCACCAGGAAAGTCAGCTTTCGGAAAGTAGGATTTTCTAGATGTCGCCAAGCAAAAAAAAATTGGGGCCAGTTACTATGTTAACCCAGAATTTGTCTTTAAATGTAATTCATAAAACTTCTTAAACTTAATTTTGTAACAACTATGATATATATATATATATATATATATATATATATATATATATATATATAATATATATATATATATAATATATATATATATATATATATATATATATATATATATATATATATATATATATATATATATATATATATATTATATATAATATATATATATATTGACGCAGCAGCATTTTTTATGCAAATAGACAACTGATGTGTGCCATCTAAGTCTGAAAAGTGATTTTTAGAACTTCTTCTATATCAAACAATGTCAGTTCTTTATTGTTTAAAATAAATTCTTTAGTAACAGGAATAAAAAATTCATTTAAATGGCTGGCAGGTCCCAGGAGAGATCACATTATGAATAAGATAGACAAGAGACTGAAATAATAGTAAATTGTAGTTTTATTTTGAGCCCCAGTGGCTTAATGGTAGTGCTTCTCATTGCAATGGTTCCAATCCCGGATTGGGCGAGGTTGACTCATCCTTTCATCCCTTAAGTGGGTCTATAAAAAGAGGGCCAAGCATGCTTGGGAACTAAACACTGGGGATCCGCGTGAGGTTGACCACCTAAAAGGGACATATGCCCAGACTAGGACCCCAGAGACCTTGGTCACATAAGCTGAAATGGCCACGGCTGGCCGAGGAGTTTAGTTTTTGTTGTTTTATATTAACTTATTTTCTCTTTTAAAGTTCAATAGTTTCTTATTTTGTTTAAATGACCAATTACATTTGACTTGTTTGTCTTTTTGTTTCAACAGGATGAATTCCATTCCCGCTTACGGTTTGTCCGCCGTGGTTTGGTGGCAATGGCAAATTCTGGTAAAGATGATAACGCAAGCCAGTTCTTTTTCACGCTTGGGGCTACTCCCGAGCTTCAGAATAAGAACACCATATTTGGGAAGGTAACTTGATTGTTTAGTAACAGTTTTTTTTAAACAAAATATTGTCGATTTGGGTAACTTTGACGCAAATCTTAATAGCTAATAACTTCTCATTAAATACAGTCTTTATAAATGTGCTAGCCATTTTCAATTAGTGGCAAATCTGCCTTGACCCTGTAGTAAAAAACAATATTATTCAAGGAGAAAGTCAGTATTAGGGTTTTATGTGTGGGCCAAAGTAAGTTATCTCATTTGACGTTATTGTGTTTACTTTCTTTCATATCATGTTAGAGTGCATGCCCTTCATCATACTTAATTTTGTTTTAATCACTGTAGCTTTGGTTTAAATACATGATAAACTGTAAAATTGTAATTCATTGTAAAGCAATAAAACAATCTTATTTTTTTAATATTACTAGTTTGTGTTTTATTACATATTAAAAATGTATTGTATCAACGAATTTAAATGAGTTGAGTTGGAATTTTTTCATGAAATTTGCATTTATTATTTTTAAAAATTAATATTTAACTTTTTTAAAGCTGCATTTTAAAGTGGAAAATGCAGTTTATTTGGTACAAAACCTTTTAATCCTTAAAATCAAGTATTAATTTTAAAAAATCACGAACAAGAAAAAATTATATAATTAAATTTTTTTTTGCCTCAAACATCTGTTTTAATGGATCTATGACAAAAATAGCCTTTACATTTCTATAATTTGCAATCAAAAAGTTATTGTTTATTTGATATTTGTGTTTTAATTGTTAAACCGTTTATTAAAGGTGACTGGCAACACATTGTATAACATGTTAAAACTTGAAGAAGGTCTAGTGGATTCTGATGATAGACCTTTATACCCCCACAAAATCATTTCCACTGAGGTACAGTAAAGCTTCATATTCTTTTGTTTTCTGGCATTCCTTATTTATTCCTGATCAGTTACAAGGTCGTAACTCTAATTTTTGCTCGACACTTTGTTGTAACATTCTGTTGTTGTTTCTAATCCCCTACTCATTTGACTACTGTCAAATTAGTTCTTAAAGGGCTGTTAACAGCTTCAACCTTAGAACTTTTTACAACAAGAATTTTTTCAAGTTTGTTTTTGAAGTTATTCACTAAAGTTTCGTTTAATGACATTGTAATCCACTTAATTGTAATGTAAATTTCACAAAATATAACCAGGGGGGGGGGGGGGGGGGTAAAAATTATTAAAGTAGTGTTTTGTTCAATAGTTCTACTAATATTATGGGCTCTTTTCAGGTTCTACTAAATCCTTTTCCTGACATTGTACCAAGAGTTTCCGACACAGTTAAGGAAGTTGTACCTGAAAAACCAAAAGAAAAACCTAAAAAGTATGCTACCTTTTAGATAGATTGTCTGTTCTTGCTTCTTATTTAAAAGTTCTAGAATATAGTTTTAATTCTAATAATGGCATGGTTATTCTATAGTTTTTGAATTGAATATAGTTCTAATTCTAAATTGAATTGTTTACATGTTTAGTAATAATTTTAAATATCCGAAAGTGGAATTTAAACTGTATTTTTTTTTCGGTTTGTTAAATCTTTAAGTTATTTTTGTTCTAATCTGTGATTGTTTTAAACTTACAAAATGTTCGAAAATAGTTAAGATTATTTTTAACAGTTAAAAATATATTTAATAATTTCAAGCATTGTGTTTATCCTTAAAAAAGAAATTCACATTTCATATTTATTGAATTCATTCAAAAAAAAATGATTGTTGTTAAATTTTGATTTATTGTTATGATTAAAATGTATGTATTTTTTTAGGAACTTCAACTTGTTATCTTTTGGGGAAGAGGCAGAAGAAGATGAAGCTGATTTAAATGTTGTGAATGAGGTATGCTTGGTACAGTATAACCCATTTGTAGTGTCACTCAAAGGATATTAATAACATTATAAACAAGGCTCAATATTAAGTGTAGGAAATCATGTAAAATATGTATTTTGCACTCATTTTATTAATTAATGTTATAAAATGACAGCTGTTGAATAAGTTTTTACCGGAATAATTTTCAAATTTGGTGACTTTTCACATAATTTAGCGAATGGTATAAAATGTATCATAAAACGATTTTAAAAAATTCATTAAGAATGTATTTTGGGTGTTGTTTAAAAGTATATTTTTAGTGTTAAAACCGAGGAATTAATCAAAAACTGACATGGTAAGCAAAATCTTATAACAGTAAGGTAAACAGGTAATTCAAGGGAACGAACGATTATGGCTCGATAAACAAGTTGTCGTAAACTGTTTACGACATGTTGTAATTGAGTTTGACTGGATATTTCATTGTAGAAGAAAACAAGTAGGTTTGTAACAGAATCTGTCACTTAACCAGCTTCCACACAACAGTTGTGTTTAACAGGTAAAAAGGCGACAAACACAGCATTGATATTCTATATTAAACATTTACAAGCTAAATTTGGCCAGTTTCATTTATTTTATTTCAAAAATTCAATAACTATTACTTATCCTTTTCAAAAATTAATTTATATTTCAAAGAAAAAAAATATGTAATATACCTCGCTTTTAAATAGAATGAAAACAATTCCTATCAACGTACAAAGAATCTCGTAGTGAAATATATTTGACGTCATTTCAAACTGATCGATGTCGCAAAAATAAATTTATTTTAAAATCAGTTTTTTAAATAATTGAAGTACTTCCAATTCTTTTCTGAAATTTTCAATGCATTCTAATTTCGATGCGCTGAATTTTTTGACGTATCACACTTATCCGTAGCGTTTGTAGTTTGGGCTATGAAAGTGGGTGACGGACAGACAGACGGACTGAACGATTATAATACCTTCCACTTTTTACGTTATAAACGTAGTGTGTAAGCTAAAAAAATTTTATTATCTAAATTATCTAAAAAAAAAATTCTCAATTAAACACATTTCGCTTACTTGCTTTATTATAATTTGCAATTAATAAGAATTTTATTTAAGTGTTTTCAGCTGCTTGTTATTTGTAGATTTAGTATTGTAGAATAGCTCTAACATGTTATCTATTTTAAGTAACTAAACGTTTAAAAAAATATTAATTATGATTATGTAAATTATTTTCATTTAGTTTGTTAAATATGTAGCATAAAAATATTAAAATTTTACAGATTGAAATGGGAATTAAAAATGGAAAATATCAAGAATTATCATTTATAAATGTTTAAACCTAATTATTTAAAAAAACATTTTTAATTAGGGTTTTAAAGGCCAAAGCAAAAGTAGTCATGACCTAATTGATGACCCTAAACTGAGTTCAGTACCAGCTATTGTGCAAAGCAGCGATTCTGTATCGGACGGCATTGAGTTGGACAAGATTCGTAAAAAGTTCGAGAAAGCAGGGGCCAGTAAAACACAGCTTGCTGATACAAGCAGCACAAATAAAGAAACTATTGAAGATAAGGATGATGCACACAATGAAAGGTATTTTTTTCATATTTCGTTAATTAGTTTTTAAATATTCAGGGGTCTATTTAAAGGAAATTGGTGTTCTTTAAAGAAACCTTTCATAGATCTACCAACTATGGCTCCAGTGCAAAGTTAATTCAACCTAACAACCACAAAATAGTTTTGCAATGTAATTTTTCATTTATATATATTTGAAAATGTTTACAAATTCTCATAGCATTCTTACACTGCTCATAACAATAAGAGGAGCGCATGGTTTAAACCCTTTCACCCACAATGATTCCATTTGGAATCATCAGCTTGCATTTTTTTGCTGACTAAGTTAAGCTCGCACCTATGCATCGTTAGATGGAAGAATCATCTCTTTTGAAGAATTAAATAATCTGTTTTAATTAAATGAAAATATGAAAAACACGGTGAAATAAAATTCTCTCTGAAACAATTTTAGCAAATAAATTGACCCTTTTTATTCATGCATTTTTTAGATGGTTTAAAATTGATTTTAACTATTTTTAACAAATAAAGTTTTGAAAAAAGTATTGATATAATTTATTCACAAATTATGATTCCAATTTTTTTCCTTTAAATTTTAGTTAACAAAATTAAGATTCCCCCCCCCTGTTTTTTACTATTTCATTCTGGATGCTCTATTTCACAAATTTTTAATTTTTAGAATAAAAAGTTGACACTGAAAGGTAACAAAAGTACGCCTCCCCTAATTGTTTTGAGCAGTTTAATTTGGAAAATTGGAGCATTTATCTCCAACTTTTATCCATACATTTTATAGGAAAGAGATCCAAAAACAAATAAAAGAATTAAAGCGGGAACTAAGTAAGAAGAAAAATTCTAAATTAAGTGAACCTGAAAAGGAACAGGAAGAAGGTACAATTACTTTTTCTTTTGTTAATTCTATAAAATTTTAAAAGTAATTAAATTTTATCGTGTCAATTACTTGTAAATGAAGACATCTTGGGTAGCGTTAAATTTAGGATATTAGCTTTTTTTTATGTACAGTAGAACCTCTATTATCCGCCCCTCTTTTATCCGGAACTCTCTGTTAACCGACCGTCTCCAAGTCAACATCATACAGTTTCTCCAGTAAAGTCATTCTTGGTTTGACACAAAAGACGCCAGTCTCAGAAATCTCCGGTCATTCTAAACTGAAGAATCTCCGGCCATACTGAAATTGCAAACTTCTGCTATTCAAAATTCAGGAGTCTCTGGCAATTCTGAAATTGGAATTCTGCGCCGTTTCTGAAACCGAAAAATTCTGGCGTTTATGAAATCGGGAAAGTGCAGTGATTTTAAGCTACCAAAACTTGTGCAACTAAATAAGCAAAAGCGAATTTCTAGCAATCCTTAATATTAAGGAATTTTCGTGAATCCTCTAAAATCCTGATACTCCAAGCTATATCTACTTTAAAAAAAAAATTAAGCATTTTTTCTAGAACTCCGCTCAGAAATTCAAAATAATGTTCTAGCGCTTTATTTAACGCTAAAATTTAATGAATACTACTGCAATACCAATGCCGATTTTGGACATTTGGCAGATTTCAGATCCGCAGACTTTCGCGCTCCTCTGGGTCCATAAGTTTTACTATTTAATGAAAATTCTCTATCATCCAGAATTTTCGATTATCCGACATACCTCCAGTCCCAATCAGATCGGATAGTGGAGGTTTTACTGTATTTACAAATTGTGTTTGAATACAACCTTAACTATTTTACAAAATCTTTTAAGAAATTTTTTCCAGAGTTGCCACTCACATTGCAGTATCATCTTCAGGCATGTTTTTAAACATTTATTGTATATTAAAAAACATTATTGTACTTTACATTTATTGTATATTAAAAAAAATCTTTGTACCTTTAGTCATAATTATACTCTAACTTTAAGTGTAATTATACAAACATATCACATCAAAAAGACAAAATAACTTGCAGAAATTAGACAGACATAAAATTAATTAAAGCATAAAATTAATCTTAAAATATTTTCTTCTACATCAGCAATCCCATTTTAAAACTACAACCCATTTTATTTTTTTATAATTAAAATTTACAAAAGCATTTAATTTCTAGTTATAGATCCACAAAAAGAAGAGAATGAAGTGCTGGAAGTATACCATAAGAAGCTTGCTGAATTACACAACAAATCTAAGATGATATCCCGAAAAGGAACTTCAGAAAGAGAACAGCAGGTTAAATTTCTTTATTATTATGTATAAAAATCTGTAACAGAGATTGATTAGTTACTAGTTTAAATATATAGTCGATTGTTACTAAAAAAAATACACATAAATTTACTGATGGAAAAACTTACTTTTTTGTAAGACCTTTGAAATGTGTTTGCTTTCTACGTCATTTATTTATGCTAATAAATAAATTAGCTGCTTTGGTATAGATATTTTTGGAAATAGCCTAAATACATTCTAATTTATAATAGAAAAGTTAGTATTAGGACAAGATGTAAAATGAAATGAAGTGAATTTTGCAAATGTCTACGTATGTGACCTCTGGAATGGAGGTTCTGCAACTGAAATTTATCAAGATAATTTATATTACACTGTGATGCAAAAGTTTAGACAATGACTTCATTTAGCTGTAAAATTTAGAATTGTGGTAGTTGAATTACAAAAAAAAACCCCTAAATATATTTAAAAAATATTTTGAAATGCTATAATTGAAACATAATTGTTTGATTTGCTATAGCAATAATTTTTTTCATGAAATAAAAATTTGTATGATGCAAAAGTTTAGACACAAATATGAGATTATGTAATTTAAAGTAGATAACGGCCTAATTTCACAATTTTATTGATGAATTGTATTTTTTTCATATGATAAATAAAAAAACACAATATCCGGTGAACTAAACGGATTTAATAACAATATTGGTTCAATTTTACACCAAACAGACAAAATAACCACTTTAAATCTTTATTCAAAAAATATTTGCTTCAAATGTACAATTTAACATCTCTAAATATGAACCGAATGCCTACCAGTACATCTCCTTAAATCGTCACGAATTCAGGGATTTAGAGACATGCATTGACCGATTTTCTTGGTGAAAAGTGAAATCTTTCCCATATAAAATCACAAAATAGCGACATATTATTCTTTTTTGCACTTTAGTGGAATGCAGAGATAGTCACTTCTTCAAAAACAACAAAGTGTCTCATCAATGTAATTCCCTCCACACCATTATAAACATTCCACCTTGATGCTAGCTAGAGTTTTTGAGGGGAAAAACCGGTGTTTTCCAAAGCTTATTTTTCCGTATTCGTTAAACCGAATCTGTTCAAATAGCACTAAAGAGAAACCGAATCTGTTCAAATAGCCACTAAAGAGACTGGTTAAATTTTAACCGGTTCAAAGAAAGTGGTTTTTCTCAAGAAATTTCAAACTTCAGTACAAAGAAGGAACTTTCGTTAAGGTGTGGAGTGAATTTACGTTAAAATGGACGACTTTTTTTGTCGTTTTTGAAGAGGTGACTATCTCTGCATTGTACTAAAGTGCAAAAAAGAATAATATGTCGCTATTTTGTGATTTTATATGGGAAAGACTGCACTTTTCATCAAGAAAATCTGTCAATGTAAAAAAACACGAATAAATCCACGAATTCGTGACAAAACTTTAAGGTGATATACTGGTAGGCATTCAGTTCGTATTTAGAGATGTTAAATTGTACATTTGAAGCAAATCCCCACAAAGGATTATGTCGTTCGTTATTTATCCTATAGAATCGGAACTTTTTGTTTTTGTTAATACAAAACATTCTAAGTTGATTGCAAAACACAAATTTGCATAAGGGACAGTCTTCATATAATATGCACTAAGATCTGAACTCGCCAATAGCCCATGAGTAGCTCTAATGTGATGCTAATCCAAGCAGGTTTGCCAAGTGAAGCCATTGCACGCTTGAGTAATCTTTTATTTTGACTTGAAGGCTACAATAGTTTTTCTCGCCAAGTATCTCAATGCATTCCTACCTCTATGCCGGGGCCACTTTTATTTGCGCCACCCTGTATATGTACTATATAGGCTTAACAATAAACCGTCATCAGAACTATGCTTAAATAAAACATTAAGCTTTGAATTTCGTTTCAGACTTTAAAGTTTTTAGAAAAGTTTAATTCTACTTTGGAAAAAGCCAAAGAGACTGTCAATGAAAAAGAGGAAATCAAATCATCTGATGAAGAGGATAGCGATTCATGGTAAAATATTTAAGTACATTACATTTTAAGTAGGATTAGCCTTCACAGGCTAGGTCACAGATTTAAGCAAATTAATAATTTATACTCATGCTATCATTTAAAAAACATTTGGTTTTAAATCCTTTGTAGTTATTTAACACTCCAATAAAAAGTATCTTAAAATGTAGTATGGAAACCAAACTTTTAAAACAAGATTTACTAGTCACTGAAAGTTTAACAATAGAGTACAAAAAGATTAATTAACACTTATAATTTTAATGATATAAAACGTACATGAAATAGGTTTAAACATCCGATTATTCATGAATGTATCTCACCCAAAGTGCAATGTTTTCAATGATAGCTGTAGATAAAGTAGAATTTTCATGTGATTCAGTGATGTACCCTTTTCATTTTTCTCTGTACTGCAATTTCATTGGTTGCTTCGGTTTCACTCCCAAAATGACCAATACAGATGAAAATGAACTTTTCTTTCTGTGCAAGCTTTCTTTAATAAATGTTTTTGAACAACCTACAACACATCAAGAAGTTGACTATTGAAAAATTTAATAAGTAAAATATTCTTAGAAAACTCATTTTTGAATACCAAAACAAAAGTAATTCCAGACAACAAATAAAAACAAACTGTTGGAGCTGTTGCCATCCACGCCGTAAAACAACCCCATTTATTTTCATCAATTTGATTAAAAATTTTATATTTTCTTCCTCCTCAGGTTTTCCCATTGCTTACGGGCAGGTGACCAAAAAGTGGTCTTGGCTAAAGATGCAAATATGCCGAGTGCTGACCGCTACGATTTGTCTGACCCCCGGAATCCTATAGCCGAAAGAAGACGGAACGAGAAAAAAAGGAAGCATTAAATTATAAGGGATTTTGTATGATTGTATATATGATGGATTTGTAAATAAATTATTTTAATTTTATATTGAGTATTTATTAGACACAATGTGTAACAGGCTTAAATCTATAAAGAAAGAAATTCTGACTAACTGACTCAAGAATCAACATCCAAAACTATTGAAGGTGTAGATTCCAAATTTTCGGAGTTGAATTAATGTCGTACTAGAGCTACATAAAGACTATTGGCGATATAATTTAGAATCACACTTGAGCTGATTTCTCCATAGGAATAGCATTGATGTAAGATTAGGATTTATTGCAATTTTTAATTTGAAAGTTCAACGCAAGCGAAAATTAAGTATTAGTAGGGTAGATATGGGGAATCGCGCCACCTTAAGGAAAATGGAATTTTCATGCATAGTTGTGTTAGAATAATTGTAAATTGTAACAAACAGCATACTACATTTCACAACTTATCTTGTAGTGATTTTTTAAACTTGAAATCTTTAATTGGAAACTGAATAAAATTGTTTTTCTAAAAGCTTGCAGAGTGGCGGTATTACCCTGGTACCTGGGGTAATGCCGCCACACCATCAAAACACAGCAAGTAATCTATGAATAATGGAAAAGGATGTAAAAAAGCACAACATATAGCACTAAAATAGGTTTAATTAAATGAAGAATTTAGTTAAGAAATTTAACAAAAATCACATGCGTAGTAAATGGCTATTACTTGTCTCTGCCATAGTCTTACTATTCTTAACAAATTAACCCCTTAACGGTTGCGTTGGGTGCCTATTCAGGTGTCGGCTCGTCACTTGACTGTGGTTCTAAAATACGACGCCCGTCGCCAATACTTAGCTCATCAAAATTTCTTTAACATAAAAATTGTGTTGGCCTAGTAAATGGCTATTAAGTCTCTGTAGTTCTAATCTGAGCAAAAATCTGAAAGAAAAGGATGGCGGCATAACCCCGGTAAGACAAAATATCGTAGACGGCTTGTTTAGGGGAAGGTAGATAGCCTAGCGTCCAAACTAACAACGTGATAAAATAGCCAAATTATTGCTCTTTTCAATGATATGTAACTTATTTATCTAACTTAGGGATAACAGTCACTTATTTCTGAGTTTCAGAAGACTCAAAATTAGATGACACTCACTAAAAAAACTTATTTTTTTATAACATTACGACAACACACCACATGACCATAAGCCTCTCTACTACTGATTACCGTGTTTCCTGCTACAGGTCAGTGCTTACAGGACCCCCTCTACAGACACTGCTGGCGAGATACAGGGGATGGCGGCATTGCCCAGGGTGGCGCGATTCCCCCGGTCTCCCCTACTAATAAGCATGCAAGTTTAATATGTAAGATTACAATATTTGAACGTTATTACTGGATTTTTAGAATTATTTAGAAATATTATTAGATTTTTAATACTTCAACAAATTTACTCTACTCCATTCTAATAATATTTCTGGAATTAATTTCATTCTAGAGATCGTTGTTTAATTTTGTTGGTCAAAAAGAAAGAATTGGAAATATTGAGAAACTTTTATATGTAAATGTGGAGTTTGTTCTCCACAAAAAAAGGGCCGGAATTCAGTTGGGCATCCAAATAATAAATATATGTTTGGTGATGCCTGAACCTGGGACCTACCGCATGCAAGACGACAGTCTTTACCGACTGGGTCCCCCAGCCCTATCAAGTTGTATGAAATATGAAGTGGACTGTTTACCACATTTGGGCAGTTTCGTTTTGCGCTAATCGTGAAATAAAAAAAGCCATTATATCATATAGCTGTTCTAGCAATTTGAACAGGGGCCTATGGGAAAGCCCTCAAACTCCTGGAATAGCCTGGATAAAATCAACCCCTCATATCAGAATGGGAGGAGATTATAATATCCAAATGGAGTGGACCAGTGGAGAGGGGATCAATTGGTATAAAATAAAAGTTTACATAAAAAACTACTAATTAAAGTTATTAAGGGTACACCTGTGCAACACCAGGTTTATAAAGCTAGTAATAAATATATGTTTTATCAGCAGGGGGGTTGCTTATAATATCCTTATGGGATGTTGAGCAGTGAGGAAGGGGCAATTAGCATAAAGCAAGTTTATAAATTATGCAAATCACTATTAAGGGTGCACAAACCCGTGTAACACCAGGTTTATTAAGCTGTCCAATTATAAGACTCCATAAGGTCCAGTTTTTAATCCAGTCTTATGCAGGACATAAACTTTAATTGGAAAAACATTTCGGCACTTCATCTATTGAAATAAGATGATGTAAGATGTAAGTCTCAATTCAATACAATACAGAAGAGCTGCCCTAAAAACATTTGAAAAGTATCTTTTTATGTAAAATTTTATTTTTTATGTAATGTAAATGTTTATTGTGTGTGTAGTTGAAAAAGATTTCAATTTTTAGATTAGAAAATGTTCATTTTTTTTTAATACTTAATATAGTTTACTTTACAATTTGGAAATTAGGTGGTCATATGTATCTTAGTCTCAATTAAGATAAATAATTTTCTAGAAAAATTTGCTCTCAATAAGAAAAATACTTGAATCAAAACTGATAAGAATTCTATACAGCTTTTATATAATTGGCTTTATTGATAAAGGTTTTTACACAAATTAAATAACATTTTTTAAATCAACATAAAAAAAATAAATTAAAAAAAAATTATAAATACATTTGATAATAATTGTACAGTATTGTAAATAATAAAACATGTACTTATCTTAAAGTTTTCTTTTTATAAAAGGAAAACTTTTTATCTTTAGGGAATAACATGCTCATTGACACAAAAATATCAATATTTTGGAAAATGTCACAGGCTACTTCCACTAAGCTTTTCAACCGTCACAGGTATCCTCAGTTTCTGTAACAACACAATTATTTTTATCGATGTGATTCTTTAAACGAATCTGACGAGAAAATCGTTTGCCACAGGTCGTACAAGCAAACGGCTTTTCCTTGCCATGAACAAATTGATGCCTCTGTAAAATTTGCGCACTCGCAAAACTCTTCTGGCACACATCGCATACATATTCCTTCAACTTTGTATGAACCAACTGATGCGCGTCGAGATGCCATTTACCTCGGAATTTTTTATCACACAGCTCGCAGGCATAAGGCCTTTCACCTGTGTGCTGCATCATGTGCCTCCTTAGTTGAGTCTTCTGGGCAAACGGTTTATTGCACAAAGGACAAGCATGGGGCTTCTTTCCAGTGTGAATAAGTTCATGCCGTTTAAGATCGGGCACTCGTATGAATTGTTTGTTGCATACGCTGCACGAGTATGGTTTTTCGTCGGCATGACAACCCATGTGATACTGTAGGCTCGATTGTGTGGCGAAAGTTTTGTTGCACACCTCGCAGTTGAAAGGTTTTTCGTCAGAGTGTAGGAGGATGTGGTTTTTGAAAGATGACATTCGGGGATACGTTTTATTGCAGACGTGACAAACGAACAGTTTTCCTTTGGAGTGGACGACTAAGTGTTTTCTCAGGTCGTCTGAATTATAGAAACGCCTGTCACAGAACTCACAGGAAAATGGCTTCTCACCTATAAACAAGATGAAACAGGTTTCAAAGAAAAGATAACGTGAAAGGTTTTTAAATAAGTACATTAATAGGTAAAGTACAAGTTTGCCGAAGTATACTGGCCCATAAGGTGGAGCCCATCTCTGTTTCAATAGCTATTATAGTCCTTACGATTACAACACAAGCTTTGAACGACCCTTCTTCTCCCATGTGGTTTACCAGGAAAATGCCTAAGGATCTCTGTTTTTTGGGTTTGAATAGCACTTACAATTAATCTCACAGCAGAGCCTCAAACAAGGTTGGTTTAGAGCAACGGGACTGTGGAAAACTACACGAGCGGGCGTGGTAAGAAAATACTTTCGAAGCTTGTATTGTAATCAGAAGGACTATAGGCCAGAAGTGCTAATCCTAGAAATTATCTATAGAGATTGGCTAGTTTAACGATGAACAGACAGTAAATTTTCAAGCAAGAGAGGTACTTATTTATTAACCCAAGAAGAATAAACTGCTGATCCTTGATAAGCTACCTGGCTAGCATAGAGACTCAGGTTGCAGTACGGAGACATATATAAAGTAATATATATATATATATATATATATATATATATAATATATATTAATATATATATTATATATATATAAATATATATATATATATATATATATATATATATATATATAATATATATATATTATATATATATATATATATATATATATATAATATATATAATATATATATATATATATATATATATATATATATATATATATATAATATATATATATATATATATCGTGCAAGAAAAACTGTAGTATTTCAAAACTGCAGGTTTTTCAAAACTACTCTGATTCAAATTTGGAAAAATATAAGTTGTAGTTTATTAAAATTCTTATTAACATTTTTTTTTTGTTTAGGTAAAATGTAAAGATATGACCTTTTAAAGGTTTCTTAAACCAAATTTAATTTAAGGATTCTCATTTTTTTTAAAGACCAATGGAAGCAGTTATACATAACTAATTATAAATACATTGAAAAGGCGAGAGAGAGATTGGAATAATGTGTTGCTCGTAAAAGTTACTTTTATTAGGTTAACGCAAAGTAACGCTGTTAGATTTTTCATAAAGTTACTGTAACTTAGTTACTTTTAGTGGTAATGAAGTAATGAAATATTTTGTTACTTCCAAAGACTGTCGGATGTCAATTGTGAAATTCAACTCTTTTAAAAAATCAAATTTTTTTTTATGAATTTTTAATTGCAGTGTTTTGTTTGTTCTTATGTTTCTTTAATCTTGGGTCTCTTTGAATAACGGTGAGATGGTTAGATTACAATTTTGGAATTAAAATAAACTTAAAATTTCTAAAAGTAACACTTAGTTACTTATCGTATTAAGTGACTGTAACAAAATAACTTTTTAAAAGTAGCTTTCCAATATCTCAGCTAGTTATTTACCTGTATGCAAAACAACATGTCGGCTAAGGGAATCCTTGCGGGCGAATCCTTTCCCGCATACATCACACTCAAATGGCCTCTCTCCCGTATGGGTCAAAATATGTGTCTTGTAAGCCGCTCGACGGGGGAATTTCTCGTTACAAATACCGCAACAAAAACGTAATTCCCCTGTATGTGTGATCATGTGACTTTTGAGGTCTCCATTTCTGGCGAACAGTTTGCTGCACACGTCGCACTTGAACGACCTCTCTCCTGTGTGCAATACACAATGATTTTTCAGGGTTTTCAACGATACAAATCTTTTTTCGCACATTTCGCAGGCAAAGGGTTTTTCCCCGGCCGCTTTGTGGGCTTGTTCGTGGGTTTGGAGATCGTGTCGACCTGAAATTAAAATGTTTTGGTGGTTATGTTTTGGTAAATCAACACTCTTGCTGAGTATATTTAGTCCTTATGGATTTAAAAGGTAGGATTATGTATTTAATCCTTACAGATTTAGCTACATTATTCAAATTTACAAATAGTTTAGAGTAAAACTATAAAACAAAATTTACATGGGTCACACTAAGAAATAGAAATTAAAAAGTGAAAATAGTGACATTTTGAAAAAATAAGTGACAAAAAAGTTACTAAAATAAACGATACGTTTGACCAAATATTGAATCAAGGAATTGATCTAATTTATATAATATATATATTTTTTTAAATCTTGAATTTCTTAGTATTTGCAGGATTTGTGAATAGTTGAACAGGATTGGTTAGCAAAATTTGTGACTTTTAGTGACCAAAGGCGAAAGAAGTTACTTTTAGTGAGAATAGTGACTTGGTGGGAACCCTGTATTCATAAAAAGAGGATTTTAGAATGAGTTCATACAAAAAGGAATATTTTACTGATAGGAATCGATCTAACACCATCTTTTCATCCAGATTTGAATAAACAATTAAAAGATCAATCAGTACATACAAACTGAAACTGAATAGGAAAAGAAAGCAAGCGGGCATTTCCGTGGAAGTAAACAGGATGCGAAATGTTGCTGTTTCTAAGTTACTCATAGAATAGTTGTGTTAAATAGTGCTTGTTTGCCGAAAATATTGCTAACAAGTTGCTTAGAAGTTTGATTTGTCTTGGATATGATGTGTCTAAACTTCTATGTACTGTTCTCTGTGTTGATTATATAGTTTTACTGAAGATATTACAACCCCTGCCACCAAAAGGTACTTCAAGGCGAAGAACGATTGGGGGCGAATTATATACTACAATATTTGGGTAGAGATCTACTGTACGGTCCCCCTTGGCGAACTTTCCAAAATCGCGCCAAAGTCCGTATTTTGGCGACTTTTTTTTAAAACCATGATTCAAAGAAAAGATCGTATGAGAATATTTCTTATGAAAACTCAATTAATGGCCCGATAGGGTTGCCGGAAAACGTCATCGGTGCGAAGTCATAGAATTCGAATCTTCAGTCGAAGTCAGACAGGTTGCGAGAAAAAATTATTTATCGCCAAATCCGAAAAAATCGCGCCAAGAGGGACCGTACAGTAAATCTGATCCCAATATTTGTTGTAATCTAGATCACTGGTAGTAATCGAGCATATATAATGAGTGTAATCAAGCGTGAATGCCATTTGAGGTTGATTTGGCGGCATAACATCTACAAATAATTACTTCGCCAAGGGTCTTAAACTTCATATAAACCCAGAGATTTTAACACGATTTTAGAATCACTTACATACCTGCAAAACCTTCCTTACAGAATTTGCAGAAAAACTTTTTCTCTCCTGTATGGGTTTTTAGATGTCGTGTGAGTTCGCTTTTCCCAGAAAACTGTTTACTACAGATTTCGCAAGTGTATAACTTCTTATCTTTATGTAAAGGAAGATCGTCATTTGTATTAGAATTTGTTTCAATCGATATCTCAGACATCTTAACTTAGGTAAGTACAATGTATTATGATAAATATGTGCCTTAAATTGTATTCAGTTTGATTTGACATAAGAGAGTCCGACGCTCTGTCGATCTGCTTTCTTCACTGTTTAGTGTTTACGAATCACGAAAAGTATTTGCTTTCTTTTTACTACCCATATTAGAAAGTCACAACACAGCCAACGTTTGCTTTATAATCCATACTTGGTTTTGACATAGCTTTTAGATAATTATTATTTTAGGTAACACTTCCTTGATTTTCTTTCACTTGTCCAAATTTATCTACATTGTAAAAACCAAATTTTAATACACTAAATTGAAGAAAAATTGTTTGGGCTTGTTTCAACACTTTGTCAAAAAAAAAAAAAAAACCAATGAAATCGCAGTTCAGAGAGCGTGACATCATAAGAAATACTCCCATTATTTTTATTTGCTGAACTTTTTTTTGTGTCAAACAATCAAAAACTTGATTTTTATATTGAAAGTAAAATATATAATATAAAATTTAAATTCAGAAAATATATGGTAATGAAAGAGAGAGTATTGCGATGGGGTCTAAAATCTAAAATGTAGATTTTATGTTTTCCACACATTTTGGAGGGTGCTGATTCTAAAAAATTGGTTTTCGAACGCCGCCTGTCTCTCCGAAACCACTCTACAGCTTGAACTCAGAGCTACGGACTTCAAATTTGGTACACGAATTTCCATCCCCTTCTGGATGTCATTATAAGGTTGTCAATTGATTTATGAATATATTTTACTTTCAAGGTTGTCAGATATGATCAAATGTTATAGAACGTTTTAAAGTTGTTGAAATTACCTTTGATATATTTTATAATTACCTTTAAATGCATGTATCGATACTTTTGTTACATCAAGCACTTCGTTTTTGTTCAACTATATTCGTATGGCTTGTTCGGGGCTCGGCTTTGTTTTGAATTTTTAAATTAAATTTGTCAGGATTTTTAGAAATAACGAGAACACATTTGTCAGGTCCCAGAATAATGCTCTTTAAACTTTGTTCGCCGATGTAAAGTGAGAATATTGTAGAAGTGATTGTAGTTGTATTATTAAAAGTCTACCAAAAAAAAATTCAATAAATAAATAATTTATTTGCATACTAAACATAAAAATATATACAGAAATAAAATAATTGAACCAATGGATGGATCAAATTATGACCAATTTATGGATGAAACTCTGGCAACTTAAACTAGATTAAAAATCAGCATATTTCACTATAAGAATAATTTATTCAAATAACAAACATAAAAATACATATATAAATAGAATAATCCATTAATGGTACTTTTTTTTACCGATAGAACTTAGCAACTTAAACATGCTTGCTGTGTACTAAACTTCCTCATTGTAGATGTATTACTAGACTAAAAAATCAGTAAATTTATTATAAGAATAATTTATTAGAATACTAAACATAAAAACATATACATAAATAGCATAATCTACCAATGGTACTGTAAGTACTATATTTGTCGATCCAACTTGGGCAACTTAAACTAGACCAAAAAGTTAGCAAATTTCATTATAAGTGTAATTTATTAGAATGCCAAACATAAATCTTTATATAGAAATAAAATATTCAACCAATGATACTGTTTTAAGGATCAAACTTGAGCAACATAAACATGCCAGTTATGTACTAAACTTCCAATTGTAGATGTATTAATAAACTAAAAAAATCGGCAAATATCGGTATAAGAATAATTTATTAGTACACCAAACATAAAAATATATACAGAAATTAAATAATGAGCCAATGGCACTCTATATACAGATGAAACATGGGAAACTTAAACTAAACTAGACTAAAAAGTCAGCAAATATTATTACAAGAATAATTTTTTAGAATACTAAACATAAAATTATATACAGAAAATAAAATAATCCATGAATGGTACTGTATTTATGGATCAAACTTGGGTAACTTAAACATGCCAGCTGTGTACTAAACCTCTTCATTGTAGATGTATTACTAGACTAAAAAATCAGCAAATTTCATAATAAGAATAATTTATTAGACTTCCAAACATAAAAATAAATATAGAAATAAAATAATCCACCAATTGTACTGTACTGTATTTGTGTGTACTGAATTTGTCAATCAAATTTGGGCAATTTAAACTAGACTAAAAAGTCAGCAAATTTCTTTGTAAGATTAATTTATTAGAATACCAAACATACAAATATATAAATAAATAAAATAATCCAACAATAATACTATTTTTACTGATCAAACTTGGGAAACTTAAACATGCCAGTTGTGTACTAAACTTCCTCATAGTAGATGTATTATCAGACTAAAAAAATCCGCAAATTTCATTGTAAAAATAATTTATTAGAATACCACACATAAAAATATATAAACAGAAGTAATAAACCAGTGGTACTGTATCTATGGATCAAACTTGGGCAACTTAAACATGCCAGCTGTGTATACCAGTTGACGATCGCGAACTTTCTTCTCCAAAAACTGTTTCATGTCTTGGATGGAACATTCGCTCGTGCTGCTTCCTTGGACAGCGAACATGCGCAGCATGCTGTGGATCCTTTCCAAGGGCAGAGATTCCATGTTGGTGAGCATGCCAACGATGAAAGACCAAAATGTCTGAAACGATATAAAATTTTAATTATAGTATTTGTAAATTTGATTATATAGTATATTCGAATTTGATTAAAAAAATAAATTATCATAAAATATATAACACAGAAAAACTAGGCAACTTGCAGGTTAATCTATTACTGTTGATTTAAAGTAATATGCCGGAGTTTATTATAGTCCATCCGATAACAATGCAAGCTTCAAAAGCACTTTCTTTCCTTTGTGTGGTTTGACAGGAAACTGTTTTTGTTTTCTCCCATCCTACTAGGGATTTGAGTACAGGGGCTTGATTTATTACTTGATTATACAGGGGCTTGTACAAGAACCGCTTGATTTATTAGGAGTCGACCCGTAATTGTGTCTGCTTGGCGACAGGAAACCGGTTTCTCTCTTTCTTCTTCGCTTGGTCCAAGCGTCGGAATCGTGCATCGCGTGAATCTGGGTAGGTAGAAAAGCCGTGGTTTAGGACTTTTCAATTAATTTGCGAATCTTAAAATTTGTCGTAATTGTTTTAGAAAAATTCGTGATTTTCAATCAATCATACTTTATTTTTAAAGCTTAACATGATGATGAGCACAGTCTTCTGAATAAAACGCGGAACTGAATTTCAGGGTTGCAGTGAGAGAAGATGCACAAGAAAGTGAGAAACTGGTTTCCTTACACCAGTTTAGGCAATTACTCGCTATCATCGCCAAAGATGCCTGATGAGAAAAGTTTTTTACGAAATTAAGCGGTTTTTCCCCTGTACTCTTCAATTGCGATTAACCTCACAGCAGAGCCTCCTGCAAGTTAGGTTTAAAACAGCAACACTCATGCCGTCTCCTGCTCACAAGGGAGAAGGGGAAGAAAGCGCTTACAGAGCTTGCATTGTAATAGGATGGATTATATAGAAATATGTATAGAAATATTGTCGGATGGGCAATCATGTACGAGGGCTGTTTTTTTTTCAACCTCCGATGGGCTGTAACAAAAAGACGGGTCAAGATACAAATTAAGATTTTTTACCAAAAGTAAAGTACAATACTGCCTATTTCTCCATATAATCACCTTGACGATTAAAGCATTTGTCATATCTGTAAACAAGCTTTAAAATACCCTCTTCATAAAATGTAGCCGCCAATGATTTGAAGGGAGTTGTGATGGTTTCATAAAGCTCCACGTCAACTTGGAAGCGCTACAATCCAAGCCACTATGCTTATCAATAATTCACTTATGGTAAACCTTCGAGTTTCCCTAAACACTTGGTCAACTCGCTAGCAGACTAGCAGTGGCTTGGAGGACAGAAAAAAATTGACGTAAAGCTTCCAAATTTTGCTTTTTTTAAACGAAACCGTCACAACTCCCTCCCAATCATTGGCTGCTACATTTTATGAAGAGGGTATTTCAAAGATTGTTTACAGGTATTTGCCAAGATGATTACAAGAAGAAATAAGCAGCATTGTACATTACTTTTGGTAATTTTTTTTTTTTGTATTTGCACCCGTCTTTTTGTTACAGCCCATCGGAGGTTGAAAAAAAACAGCCCTCGTATGTTGAAATAATTCCAGTATACAGTTTGTCCGTAAAAGAATGTCCGAGTTTTAATGGTATATTACAGGAGTTTATTTTATACTAAATATAACAAATCATACATGATATTGAAGGAAAACTAATCTAATTTTTCCTATAAGTGCTCAATGTGTGCGCCTTTATGTGATACGGAACACATCTAAACGGAAATGCAATTCTTCCCATACTGTCTGTAGCAAGTCCGGAGTAATGGAAGCAACAGCCTGTGCAATTCTACCTTTCAAGGTTGGTAAATCGTGGGGTAGGGGTGGAACGTAGACCCGATCTTTTACGAAGCCCCAAAGGAAGAAAACACAAGGCGTGATGTCAGGTCACAATTTGAAACTCGGACATTCTTTTACGGACACCCTGTATTTTTATAAAGCAATTGCTAAAGTAAATGCCTTCAGTGATCACTATAATGAATTGAACAATTTTTGCTCTGAAATGATCAGTCTTTCAGTATACTTTTTTAAAAGTTAAATGTATTTAGTGTTTGCAACAATGGTCCAAGTTATTAGTCTAGATACTGCAGTTTACCTGCCCACGACAGTACTATTAATGGCTGTAAAATAAGTAACTGTTAAGGGCACCCGAAAACCCGCAGAAACTCCTATACTTTCCACGTTAAAAATCTTTTTTGATGTACCTTTTCTCAGGACTTATTATAGCAACATACATAAATTTGGTGTCTATGTATGCATCAAACACCCCTACATACACTGAATCTTGGATTTAGTAATAGGTGTCTTTTTGAATTTACAGTAAATTTTTTTACCGATTAACCCAAGTTTTATGAAAATTTAGCCTATTTTTCCTATTAAAAAGGCCATAAATATTTAAGTTGTTAACATATAATTTAAATAGAGCTTTAAAGTATAGTTACGTGTGCTGGAAACATACTGCTAAAATGTGCAAGCTTAAAAACTTGTAGGTTCTGAGAAAAGGTACATCGAACTTGTCAAACCACTATTGTGAGATAATACCAAAAAAGTACTATTAGCTGTACATAAATCTTATCACATCGCTTGCATTCTTAAAATATTTTTAAATACTTCTAGTTATCATAAAAAAAATTTAAAAGTATTGGAAAGAAGGGAAAATGGGACTTTCAAAATTACAAATATTTTTTGTTATTTTTTTTAAAAAATTTGACTTCTTGGGTGCCCTTAATTGATTGTTACTATAGTAGGTCTATCTAGTATGCGAGCCTCGAAAGCATTTTCTTCCCCCTTCCCCGCATGTGGTTTTCTTCGAAACGGAGTGAGCATCACGGTTTCGGTTTCTTCCCCACCCTACTTGGGTTTCTGTTCGGATTGTTAACCTCACAATAGAACCTCAAACGCGTTAGGTTTAGAAAAGCGATGCTCCCCCCGTTTCCTAGAAAACCAAGCAAAGGGATGGGGGGAGAAAGTCTTTTCGAGGCTCGCATAGTAAATAGACCGATTATAATACGTATATTGTTATTGACACTAAATAAATTATCTTAATAAAGCTACTACTAGTTGATAATACATGTTAATTGCCATTTTTAAACCATAATATTATAAATGAGTACCTGTAGTTCTTCCTCTTTCATATCTTGAGAACTGGCTGTGACTGACTCCCGTTCTTCTTCGACCATGACAATGGAATCCCTACTGGGCGTCCTCTGTTCCTCGAGAAGAATGAAAACATCGGTTTCAATTTCTTGCAGGATTCCGTGGCTCTGCCAGAATGTAATTTTTCTCCTCAGTACAGAGGCGGATAGTTGCATTTCTGTACTCAGTTCTGTTATAGTCCATTTTGCTGCAAGATACAGTGAAGATATAAAACTGGTATTGAGAAATAAGTTTTTCATATAGTTATCATGCAACTAGCAAATTAAGTTATAAGTGTTTATTGAATTGAAGGCATAAAAAAAAATTGTTTAACCCCTTAACGATTAGATAATCATGCAGAATAAATAATAATAAGAAATATAATCGTGCTGTCAGAAAAGTGACTATTTCTTTAACTCTGAATTTTATATGAAGGGATGTGTATGCACAATATATGCATTTATTTGTAATTTTTCATTTGTATTTAGTTTGAAATTTAAAAAAAAATTATATTTAAAGCCAACAACTTTTCGGTGTCATTTTCACAGAAGCAAGAAGAAAAGGGTAAAAAGAAATTTTGAGTAAATGTTTTTATGTTAGTTTTTTTAATAAACTTTATTTCAGGCATATCTGTTGAAAATTCCTACCTGGGTAAAAAAATCCATAAACTTAAAGCAATGCTTTGCACATTTTGTGATTAAAAAAAATGTATTCATTCTAAGCATCTTTTACATTCATTAAGGGAGTCTAGTACCTTGAAATTGGCAAAATTGCACTTTTTCGTTTTATTGTATGGAAATATAAAACAGCCAATAGTTTACAATCCGAGCAAACTAGATTTAAAAAAATTGCATTACCAAAGAAGTTAGGATTGATTTGATATAATAATTTGCCAGTCCCTGAATGTTAAAAGGAAACTTCAGAAGATAATATCTCCGTGCAAGATTTTCATATTTTGAGCTGTTTCAAAATGCTAAGGCTTTTTAACTAGGGTACTTTAAACTGTTGTCTTTACTTTTTAAAATGAAAAATAATATTTTTACTAAAAGTATGCATATCTTTTGTTCATTTGTGCCCTTGATTTTTTTGAAACTATGTTCTAAGTTGTAAATGTGTTGATTTTTCATAAAAATTATAGTGATTTTTTCTTAATTTTTTAAAAAAAGTAAATGTTAACTAAAATTGGAATGCATACTTCGATTTGGATATAAAGACATTCTAAAAAAAAATTTCTTACAGAAAATTGAAAAACCGAAGGGGAGTAGGAATTTGAAAACAGTTAAAAAACTGACGAACATTTTAAACTTATCAAATCTGGAACAATTCTTCAAGTGTAAAAATGAAGAAAAAGTTGTGCATGGTACTGGACTCCTTAAACTGAAAAACTCACGCTTTTCCTGGAAATGCCAAAGTATGGTGACGTGAATAGGGCTTGTCTTTAAAGTGACCGTCCTTCCTTTCATCTCAATGTCAACTTCCACCGAGCCCAGATGGGTTTTCCACACCAAGGTCCTGTTTCCTTTCAAAGATTCGAAAGCGGTCGTGAACTTCTTGAGATTTGTCCAGATGTGTTCCGGCAGTTTGAGGTTTTCTTCCTTGAACGAGGGCCAGAACTGGGCGGAGAGGATCATTGTGTTGATGGGGAAATCCTGTTTTAAAGATTAAAAAAAAAAAGTTACTTTAGGATTTTTGTAGGTAAGATAAACTTACTAAAAACTTACCTAAGTTAAACTAAGTTTACTTATCTAAGCTAAGTAAACTTACCTGAGTATGAATTATCGTGCACTAGAGGTGTCGTAATTTAGAACCAGAGTCAGGTGATGAGCCGACACCCGAGTAGGCACCCAACTCAAACGCTAAGGGCAACATTGTACGCAGTGTTTTGACTAGAGTATATTTAACATGCTCTCCCTCTACAAGGGGTATTGTTGGAAATTTTTTTGGCAGCACAGGCGGTTTATAGGTCAGTCAGTAATTTTGGTGATGTCCGAACCCGGGACCTTCCGCATGCAAGTTGAACGCCTTAACCGACTGGGAATCTATCCCTATTAAGGTCTGCTTGGCGAGTAGTGGCAATCAGAAACCGTTTTCTCCCTGGGTTTTTCTTCCACGGTTCAAGTGTCAGACTAGTGTCTGGCGTGAATCTCGATCGTAGCGATAGTAAACCGCTGTGCGGCGTGATAAGAAACAAGGTGAAACTGATTTCTTCACACCAGTTTAGACGATAACTTGCTATCTTCGCCAAGCAGACAGATTCATAGTCAATGAAGGGGTTCTTCCTCTGTACTCCCATTCGTATTGAACTGAATTTAATTTTGAAATTTCAAAAAGTGGGATTATAGGGATGTTTAAGTCAGCTATATTTATCATATAAAGTACTGTCTGTAAAAATATTCAATACAGCTGGAGAAATGTGGCGTAGAAAATTGTTTTTATACATTGGATTAACAAAGAGAGAAGGTTTCAGTTTGGAGACCCGTGTACCCCTTAAAGCAAACATCTGTTGAAAGATTTTGAAAAATAAATACTGTATAACCTGGTTATAGCATCATTTAAGTGCCATTGATGTTAATGGCCTTATAAACCAGTAACATTAATAAAAAACACGGTTGAATATTAAATAAAGTAAATCATATGAATTATGTATTCATATCATTAATTAAAGTTATAAAATGACATCCATTGAATAAATGTTAGCTCTGTGTGCTATTAAGAAATGTTGAATTTCCAGATTAATTCTCCAGTCAATTAAGTTTTAGATGAGAAATACATTTCAAATTTGGCAACTTTTCGTATCATTTGGCAAATAAAATAAAATTTAAATTGTGAAAATGATTTTTTTTTATTAAGTAAGCATTTTGGATACCTTACAAACCTTTATTTTTAGCATTAAAACCGAGGTCTATTTAAAAAATTTTCTTTATAAGCAAGACATTATAACGTTTAGGTCTATGGGCAATTCAAGGGTCTGAACGTTGATGGTGTTATAAACGACGTAGTTGTAACGAAGTTTCACTGTATAGTAACAATTACAATAATAACTTATGTACATAAGACAATATTAGCATACTAAATACTATAAATAAAAACTAGTCGTACCCCTTGTTCATAGGTCTTTAGTTCACCCGAGGTTATGTTGGAATTAAGGCGCTTTGAATCTGCAATGTCTTTCAGCATAACTTCACAGTAATGCAACTGTGATTCGCCAAAGCGCAGTTTCAGCATTTCTAAGTATCTCAACTCTTGGTCTGCATTGTATGAAAACGTTGTCAGAATTCTGTCAGCCAGCAGACTTCTGTATTCGTTCACAAAGAGTTCTTTGCTGCCGTAAATGTTTACGAGAATTCCTATGATGTCTGATGATCGTTGGGTTTCGGTTGATTTAGCTAAATAAGAAAAAATATAGTTTGAGAATAAAACATAGTAAATTTGATATGAACGTGATACAGAATGATGTGAAACTATTTTTGTTTGACAGAAATTGAAAAATCCTTATAAACAATGGAAACAGACACTTCTAACATAAATTTCTAAAATTTGAAATTTTCTTTTAACGAATAAGTGTAATTTGCAGTTTTTGTAGAATAAAATTAAATATTTAAAGAAGCGTGCAAAATATCTATTTTATACATAAGATAGATCTGAAATCATAAAGAGTAAATAATTATATATTTAGGTAATTCCATGCAACTGTAGTGTAAGTCACAATTTAAGAGGAGAATAAAAGCTTTTTAAATTTGAAAAATAAATCAAATTAATTCAAGCACTTTACATTATTTAACTTTAATAAGTATAGTGTGGTGTTGAAATAATAACTAACAAAAATATTGTGTTGTGATTTTAGGTTTTTCATTGTAGACAAACAGTAAAGATTTTGGAATAAAGAGGGGGTCTATCATAAGATAGAGGCTGGGCTGCAGCTTGGCTATGAACACAGTAATTGAAAGTAAAGAATTTGGGTTTAAAAATAAAAGCATTTATTAATGAGCAATTAGAATGAGAAATCAGTTACAAATAAATAGCACTATACAACATTTTATCGTGTCTCAATCGAGATCACGTGGTGAACAGGACAAATTAAATTGCTGCTAACAGAAAATGCAATCTTTAGGATGTAAATAAAATACATTACGAATGAAACTAATAACAAATTGCAATGGTTTTGATAGTTTTAGCAGTAAGTACAACAAAGCGGTAGGTATTACGTTTAAAGCTTTCAACTACACGTGTTAGGCATAACTCTTGTGCAATCATTTCCAAGTAAAAGAAAATATTTTAAAAAAAATTAATTTTTTGTATGACGCGAGTGGGTACCCGAATTGCAGTTAAATAAAATAAACAAAGGAAAGGTAAGAGAGGGGTCGGCTTATCTGTGATTATTTAGTTGAGCGATTTCGCACGTGGCCACTCTTCTTGAATCTTGAAGTTCCAAAGCGATAAAGGAGCATCGTCAGCCCCATCACGGCCAGCGTATGTTGCTTATCGCTCAAAAGGAACGGTACCGGAGATACCGAAGACTCAGCTGGAATAAACGAGCACTCAGTCCTTTTCGTAGATTATTCTTATACACATATCTAAGCCAAGGCCTTTTCTAAGAACCTCGCTCACTAAAATCTGAATCGTAATGTAATCATCTGTTCCACTAATTCTAATTTTTTTTCATTAAATGTTAAAAGTTGTAGTAATAATCACTTTTTACACATGTGACTTACACTACAGAAGGAATAATTTTGCATGGAATTACCCATTTACTGTATACATCTGCACTGAAATTATGCAATATACTTTGATTCATAAATGAAAAAAATTCTTTGATACAGTGCGACATAAATTTACAGTGACGGCATTTCTTTGATACGTCACTGTAAATTCAATCACTGTAAATAATTTTTATAATTCTATCTCCAATGAAGTTCATGGCTTTGCTTAAAAAAAACCTTATTTAACACTTTGCAAAATCATTCACAATCTAATAGACACCCGGCAGTTGAGATTAGCAGGAGTGGTTTGTTAGGTTAGTTTGAATTATCATCGAACTACAGCTACACAAGGGCTATTGGCGACAAGCATCGTAATTTAGAACCATAGTCAAGTGTCGAGGCGACACCTGAGTAGGCACCCACCTTAGCTGTTAAGGACAACAGCGCTGGGACTTTGGAACATATTTAATGTACACTTCCTCTACACGGCATACTATTCGTTGGAAATTTTTGGCTGCACAGGCCCTTTATAGGTTGGCAGTTGTTTTGTCTATGCCCGTACCTGAACATGGGACATTCCGCATGCAAGGAGAACGCCTTAACCGACTGGGCTTCCCAGCCCACTATTGACATTATAGATGAAATGCAGATATAAAAAGCATAAATAGTTAATGAATAAAATTTGTATGCAGCATAAATTGGATTTTGACCATAGAGATAGTAAAACTGTTTGCTGTAACTTTCTAGAGGAGACACATAAAGAACCTGGGAGTTTTTGTAGCATTTTTTCAAAAAATATTATTCTCACAAATGCTCCCAGATATTATGAATTTGCTCCTAGATTTTTTTTTAATTAGCAAGCACACATGGCTCCTAAATTTCTTTATCCTATTTCTAACACTGGTCAGCAGTTATTTTGGCCTGGCCAGATTAGAAGTCTTCTATAGTCTAAGTGTGTTATATTTTAATAAAATTGTCTTATAAATTGCTCTAAAATGGCACTTAACATAGGTTTTGAAATTAATTAATTAGGAAACCATCTAGGTCATTTTAAAAATTGGTTGATCAAGTTTATTAATAAAAACAATTATTTATGAAAATCAAGCTTTAGTTTTGAATTTTTTTTATCAATGAACCCATTCTCATCCCAGCATGATATTTTGTCAGATGATTTGAAAGAGTTCTAACTATTCATGGAATTAATTTCGAAATTTTAACGTATGTACTTTTTTAAAAAAAATTAAATTTTAATTTAATTAAAATCTTCTATATCCTAAGTGTGTTACATATCATTAAAAAGTTCATACAAATCTCTTTCAGATGCCACTTATCCCAGGTCTCTAGCTTAATTAGGAAAGCTTCTAGGTCAATTCGAAAATTGGTCGGTGGATGTGGTTTTTTGACTAATTGTTTTAACTTTTGAAGTGCCATATTTTTAAAACGGTTCAATATTTGTGAATAAAAATTTTCATTTCACAAATAACTATATAAACACTACTGTTGTTCCAAATTTCAGCAAAATCTAAGATGGTGAAGTTCAATGAGTGTGTTGAGAGTGTGTTGATTTGACTTGGAATGACTCGGGAGTGGTTTGTACTTACATGGATCAGCATCCACAGGATCAGGGCACCAGTTTTGCCACTCTTCAGTTGTCTCCTCACAAGGGTATGAAGCTTCCAGCTTCATGGGCATTCCTTTCAGCAGCTCACATGCCAGCTCCCCACAGCTGTCTTCGCGAAGGCTGAATATGATGCAGCGGACCGTGTCTTCTCTTGACCTGATTGGAATTTAAAATTTACTTGAAAAGGAACAGACCGTTTATATATATATGAGGAGTACAGTGGAAGAGCCGCTTTATTTATCAGGAGTAGTCCCGTAATTGTATCTGCTTGGCGTACATTGGCGATAGGAAACCGGTTTTCCTTTTGGTTCTTCTTTCGCGGTACAAACGTGTGACTCGGGTCCGCTGATTCTGAAGGGTCGCTGGCGTAAATCAGGGTTGCCGCGAGAGAAAAACAAAGCGAGTAACCGATTTCCTCACAACAGTTTAGGCGATGACTCGCTTTCATCGCCAAAGAGGCCTGAGAGGAAAGTTTTCAATGAAATTAAGCGTTTTTTCCCTTGTACTCTTCATATATAGCTGAACTCTTTAATCCGTCACCTGCCTGTCAGGTTTTCCAGCAACACAATTTTTAAAAAAATTATTAATTTGATAATTTTATTAATTTTTAAAATTTAAAGCATGAAGTAGCCATTTGTAACCATCTACTACAGAAATATTATATAATATTTTATTGTAAAGTAGTTTGTAAACATGATAGTTCGTGCAACAGTTCGTAAAATAGTTCAATAAAAAGAGAGCAGATTTTTTTTGTATGAGTCAATCTTTTAAGTAGGGATGCACCGAATATTCGGTTACTATTAGGTAATCGGCCTATTTGTCCACTTTAGCCGAATAGCTTAACTATTCGGCCGAATAGTGAAAGTTAAAAATTTCCAAATTTTTTCAAGTTATCTTTGAAACATCGAAAAATTCCCAAACAGGACTTGTTTTCTTTTATAATAGACTCAAATTCTTAAGTTTTAGTTATTTATAATGTTAAATCAAGCTTTACTCAAGTTATATTAAATAAACATGTCTCTAAGTTAACAGTTACAATAAGTGGGCTTTAAAAAAAAAACCAATTACTATATACTATATCACAATTGTAATTTTTTCACTAAAAGATAAAACAAATAATTTTAATTGTATAATAATATTGTAAGCCATTTACACTTTCTAAAAGGCTTGTTTTAATAACAAACGAGTACAACTTTATTCTGTGTTGCTTCCATTAAAAAATTTAATAGCTATTTTGTATTAAAATTATTGTGTGATTGTGTACTTATATGTTTAATTGAAATTGATGAATAATAAATACAACATACTTAGATCCGACAAAAAATAAAAATTGGTTTAGGTAGGCCGAATATTCGGTATTCGGCCGAATATTCGGCTTAGACTTTAGCCGAATATTCGTTATTCGGCCAAATTTGGAATTCAGTGCATTCCTACTTTTAAGTAAGGAAATGGATAATGTTTAAAGGGCTATGATAAATGCAATATGAAATCAACAAATAAAATATATAATGAAATGTATTTTAAATTTAGGTTTTACCTTAAATATTCACAGACGGGTTCACTGACAACTTGTAAGATGACGCCTGTACTGTCCAAAACTATGAGGGCTTTTATAGCAGATATGTAAGCTGTCAATATATCGCCTGTGTTTACACCTGTAACATAAAATCTAATTTCAAACTAGGGGTGGGCAACACCACACTACTTTCAATTACCACTCAATAAAGCAATACACTTATAAAGGTAATTATATACCTTAAAAGGAAATTTCAATAACTTTAAAACCTAAAAGTACCATAGCAGCTACCCCAGTTCTTGAACGATTTCCTCAAAAACCTCATTATAATATCTGACAGGCACTGGGAACTCGTGTAGGAAGTTTGAAGTCTGTAGGTATTTTTTTTCCAGAGTAATACTTTTAAATCCAAAAGAGAGAAACGTATTTAACGATAAAAAAAAATGATTTTTTTTAACCAATTCAGGATGTCCACTGAATTTTAAGAGAAAAATTCCCTGAGTATTTGAAGATGAATTTCCAAATTTCTCAGGTTCAGTCAAACTCACCTTTTGAGACATTTTTTCACATTCAAGTTTATATGTAGGTATGAAGAGGAACATTATGCTTGCAATTCGGTTTAAGTCATGTTTTCACAGAAGGAGAAACTATGAAAGTTATATAAGAACTAGGCTGCTCTTAGCAATGCTGGGCCATGAGCAAAATTAGCATCATCATTGGGATCTCTTTGTTGAACAGCTACGGGCATGAAAAAAATACCTTCTTCAACAAGGAAAAGAAAGTGTTTCGCTTTTAAAAACTGAATTTTTCTTGATTTTCCCTTTTAAGTATTCCATTGCCATTTCAATTTCCCTGTTTGCCAGTTCAGGCCTGAAAGTGCCAAAATGTGATTTTGGAGCAGCTTTGGAGCAGAAAAATATGATTTTGGAGCAGTTAAATGTAGTTTTTTGGGGCAGTAAAAATATTACATTAAATTTCAAGATACATCAAATATTGGATATTTTGGCTTATAATGCATTTTAGTTTTGTGTCCTTATTTCTAAGGAAGAGGGGTGCATTAGCACCCATGTGTATTTTAGTAATATAATGATTTTGGAGCAGTAAAATGCAAGTTGAAGCAATAAAATATTATTACATTACATTTCGAGATACACCAAACATTGGAGATTTGATTTATAATATTCAGCAAAAATATAGTTTTTACCAAGTAATTTAATAAAGGAAATAAAAGTAGCTAGTTGTTTATATAAATACATTTTAAGATAATTTACATTAGGGGCATTTTTTAAAAAAATATAATGTAAAGGAAAAGCAATCATATTTTGACAAGACACTTCATATGCCTTTTTTTGTATTCAAATATAACCATGGAAAAAAACTTTTAACCTATTTTACAATAATTAAAGCAGAAAAATAAGCTGAATTTAAGCAGTTGATAGGAAGTTTATATGTAGACCAGAGCAAAGTAGTAATTTTAGTGTAAAAATTACATATTTCTTTACACATTATTTAATGATTTTAAATTTACAAATGCCAATTATTAAGAAAACTAAAACGTTATAAGAAAAAAGATAAAAAGTAAATTGTATTTCAATTAAGAAAAAAGTCCCTGTGAAAAAAAATAAAGATAGGATTCTGTTATTTAAAATGAAATAAATCCAAGTCAATTTAAAGAAAGAAAATATAAGTTTATTTCTTCTTCTTTTTGGAGGAATGCGATGGTAAAGAAGCTTGTTTCTTTCTATTATCTTCAAGGTTTTTAATATACAAGCTAATTCTTGATTTGGCTTCTTTCAGCAATACCTGCCCACTTTCTACGAGGGTCATAGCATTCTTTTTTATTCCTTCTTCAATATTTCTTTCAGCATTGTTCAACATTTGTTGCGACGCATTTAATTTTTGCTGAATATCTTTTTCTGCAGCTTTCAACTTCATTTCTTCTGTAACAGATTCAGCTTCCACTTTTCGCTTAATGACAATTTTTTCTGCTCTTCCATCCTGTTAGAATATTTCTTGTAAGCCCCTCGTGCAGCTCTTAACATCTCTACTGTAACCTTAAATTTTTCCAAACCCCCTAGCTGTTCAACATGGGACTTCACTTGTCTTAAGCCATTTACACTATGAATATTTAAACTTGACCGGCTTTGCATCAGTCTCTTATTTTGACTAAAACCTCTCTCCACATCTGCATTTCCATGTGGCAAGCTCAGGTATGCTTTGATAACAATGGACAACAGAGGATACTTTACATTTCCATCATTATCTTTTATGGCAAAAATATTTTTCCAATAGAAGTCTAGGCGGGTGTGCTTCTTTTGACACTGTCTGATGGAATATCTATATCATCTTCCTCGTCGGTTTCTTGCGTACTTGAATCTGGTTGTATCCAACTTTCATCGAAAGGTTCGGCCTGTAACCTTATCCACTCATCCACCAACAATGCAACATTCTCTGCTTTTATAACATTCGGCACCATACCTGCTAAATACCTGATGGATCTTACAGAACTGTCTTTGCTTATCATTGATGGGTGAAGGACTTGCAAATGCTGCAGTAGTTTGTTTTCCAAGGGCAATGTTTTAAGTAAACGTTTTGCACATTCCAAGTAGAAAGACCGTGCACCTAAAAGTAATGTTTTTTTGTCATTAGGGGGTAAAGCAGAAACCACCTTTAATGTGTCCAATCCTATTTCAATAGATGCAGTTTTTTTCCAATACTCTGCGTTATCTACATTGAATGATTTCAATTTTTCACCCGATAAATCCTGATAACTTTCTCTCTTCAGGAACCGACCCATCACTTTTTTAACTAGGGATTCCATTTCATCATACAAAATGTGTATCAAAGGAGCTTCAGTTTGAAAAAGTGATAAAAATTGATTTAAAATCAGAGAGCTATTTTCCAAAAACAGAGCCTTTGCTAATAGCGATTTATCTTGCAAGGCTAAAGAAATACGTTTGTGACGAATAGTGTCCCTTGTTTTTGAGTCTTTGTTCTTCTTAAAGAAAGCTGCAATAACGTCATACAACTCTATAAAACGTTTTAAAGAGCACTGAAGTGTTAGCCAACGACTATTCACATGCCTCAAAAGTACCTTTTCAGCTTCAAACCCATCTGGCTTTGAAGCGTTCGTAGATCTTCACTTTTTGCTGCTGAGTGTTTGAAGTAGTAGTAAAGGTCTATCAAAAATGTCTCTACATCACCTCCAAAAACATTCAAAGCTTTTGAAAAACAATTATGCACTTTATGCAATGAGCATGTCGATATGTCTAATAACTGTGGGTTTAAAGTTAAAACTTTTTTCTTCAATGACTTCATAACATTCGGCCCATCACTGAAGAAACACAAAAGGTTTAATCTTGGGAGTTCTTCCAAAACCTCAGACAAACTATTAAACAAGTCTTCAGCAGTTGCATGACCAATGTGAAAACTTTGCAAGTGCTGCACAGTCACCTGTTCACACTTTTCACTGTAAAATCTTATAAGGACATCCATCTGTTGATAACGCTTTTCTGGTAGAGGAGTTTCATCTACAGTAATAGAAAAAAATACAGCTGAATCTCTAATTTCCTTCAATAGTTGTTCTCGCAAGTAGGGTCCAATTCCATCAGAAATAAGGTAAGAAGTTTTTATTCTGGAACATTTAAAATCCTTGGCTATTGAGAGTCAGAAAACATCTGTGGCAATACTATTGAAGCAGCATCACTAAAGGCATAAGGAACATTATTTACAGCTAAGGAAACGACGAACTGTATCTCAGAAGACAACACCTTATCATTATGGCTAAAGGAGGTAATAATCCCAGGTTTAGAAAGGTCAATTCTTCTCTGTGTAGCTGCCAGGAGGATGCCATCCTTATTTCGTCTTTTATTGCAACCTGCAATGTGTGTGGCATTTTTTGCATGTCTTTTTACAGCAGCAGACCCATGATGCTTACAATTTATTGTCACATTGCAGAATGTACAAATGGCTTTATCAGGTGCAGAACCAGCAATGCACCAGGTTGATATCAAAGTCTCCATTATCATCAACTTCCTTTAAAACCTGAGGGTTAAACTTGCTGCACCTTTCACCTAAATCAATTGTGACAATAATAAATAACCATTTCATATTTCGTGCTTGCACAGTTACACATAACACAAGTTGGGCCCATTTTACATTTACCAAATCAAGAAATCTTTATATAAACCGCCCCAATTTAACATTAATGTAAACAAAATAAGATATATTCAGCCTTTTACAATATAAACTTTTGGTAAATTAATCTTTTTTTGCAAGAGAACTCATTCTTTAATGAGATAAATATTATAAAGCAGAAAAAACTATTCAAATGAACCCTTTAGAACAAAAGTTTAACAATAAGCAATAAATTTAAAATTCCTACACCTTAATACTAAAATTCTAAAAAAAAAAATCAAAAAAATTAATTTTAAAATGTTATTTTTTAGAACAAAATGAAAAAAAAAAATCTAAAATTCAAAATTTATTTTTTAGAACAAAATGAAAAAAAATCTAAAATTCAAAATTTATTTTTTAAAACAAAATGAAAAAAATCTAAAATTCAAAATTTATTTTTTAAAACAAAATGAAAAAAAATCTAAAATTCAAAATTTATTTTTTAGAACAAAATGAAAAAAAAATCTAAAATTCAAAATTTATTTTTTAAAACAAAATGAAAAAAAAAATCTAAAATTCAAAGTTTATTTTTTAGAACAAATGAAAAAAAATCTAAAATTCAAAGTTATTTTTTAGAACAAAATGAAAAAAAATCCAAAATTTATTTTTTAGAACAAAATTAAAAAAAATCTAAAATTCAAAATTTATTTTTAAAACAAAATGAAATAAATCTAAAATTTATATTTTAGAATAAAATGAAAAAAAATCGAAAATTCAAAATTTATTTTTTAGAACAAAACACATTTGACGTCTCTTCCTATTTTTTTTAGAGATGAAACAAAAAATCGCCAATTAAAGTTGTTCCGAGATTGAGTTTTATTTTCTGGTTTCCAAATATCTAAGTCCATTCCATAGTGCGCAACCCGTATGTAGGGTTCCCGTATGCGAGTCAACTATCAAAGCATAAACATAGAGGCATAAAATACAAAAACAAAAATCGAAGAGAAAAATTCAATTTCATCCCAACTCAACAATTCGGCACCGAAACAGCGGCAAGTTTAATTTTCTAGTTGTCAAATATCTAAGACAACACGACAGTACGTAACCTTAATAATCCGTGAGTCAACTCACAAAATGATAAAATTATTTTAAGTTTTAACAAATCTTTATATTAATCATTAAGGTAAAATTAATAACAACACTGCAACAAATAACGCAGAATACCACGTGTTCCTGAGTATTCGAGAAACTTTTTTGCGATTCTTAAACGGCAAAAATTGTTAAAAAAATATACATAAAACAAAAAGTTTCTACCCAATACATAATCAATGCAAACCGTGTATATAATTAAAATGTACTTACTATTTATGGCCATGTTCTAATTAAATCGTTCATAAAAATAAAATATATCACAACGACTGCTTATTCCATACTTGGCGTCTTTTTGTTTTTGTTCGTAGTACGACTCAGAACGGCAAAATCAGGGCCAAACTGTTTCGAGCATCTGTACTTGATAACTTGATTGGACGGTTCTGTACGTTCCGAAGCGCTACTCGAGTGAAGCGGGGAAAATCGTTACTACTAACTTAAACAAAGCTTCGCTCATTGGATAACCATTTCTACCGCCTCTTCAGCAAAAGTCTTTGTCCAATCGATTGGTTGGCGACATCATCGCTTTGTTGGCGACATTCATTGAGTGATTTTGGATAATTTCTATTAAAAAATGTCGCCAAGTAGTACTTTTGGCGCAGTTCGGCGCAATATTTACTCAAAAAAAGGCCTTTGGAGCAGTTTGGCGCAGGCTACCAAGTTTGGCGCACCTTGGCGCAATTGGCGCAGCTCTTTCACCCCTGCAGTTTTAAAAGGTTAGCGAGCACCCTGAAACTTTTAAGAACAATACAAGCCTTATACATAAATTAAATTGAAGTCAACTTTATATGGCTCATTAAGATCAATTATAATGGCTCATTAAGCTTTTATGAAATATATATTAAGAGCCTATTTGTAATTTTTTTTTTAGTTTGAATTATCGTCGCACTAGAGTTACACGAGGGCGTCGTGTTTTAGAACCACAGTCAAGTGACGAGCCGACACCTGAGTAGGCACCCAACGCAACCGTTAAGGGCGACATCGTACACAGCGTTAGGACTTTGAAGGATATTTAACGTTAACTCCCTCTACAGGGGGTATTATTCGTCGGACATTTTTGGCTGCACAGTCTATTTATAGGTCGGCAGTTATTTCGGCGATGCCTGGACCCGAACCTGGGACCTTTCGCATGCTAGGCGAATGCCTAACCAACTGGGCTCCCCAGCCCAAGAGCCTATTTGGACTTATCAGAAAAAGACGAAAGACAGACGAATTTGGAGTCGTAATTGTTAGGCCACAGTTCAAAACAGAGTGTGTTATGGAGTTAGTTAGTGGTAATCCAAAAGTATGACTGGTTATAATTACCTGGATGTAGTAAACGAGACTGCAAAGAAGATTTGAGGCGCATCATTAATTTAGACCTTAAATTTGTAATTTTCAAAACTTCTTTTAGATCTTCCAAGGCTGCCTTTGATTCTGGGTACTCAATTATGATGTCGAACAACTGGTCCATCCGTGTGTGGGTAAAAGCTTCATAGAGTATGTTCATCAATCTTTTCTATAAAATAGATAACAGTTACATATTTTACACAGTCCACATAAAGGCAAACAAGTATATTGTTAAGAAATTGCTAGACAGATGCTGAAAAATAATTTTTTGCTAAATTTACCAATTTCGAGATTATATATTGATTTGTGAGATTGACAGATGTTTTTATTTGTACTTATCAATTTCATGTCTATTTTTTAAAATATTAATTCAGCATTTGCTATAAGAACCACAAATGATAAATACGTTTTTTTTAAAATTTATGGCATAATTATAAAATTATGAAGATTTTATTGCTTTAAAGTTATATATCTGGTAGACATTAGATTTTTTTTATTGTATGTTTTATTGACAAGTTCCAAGTAAGAAAATGTACAAATTTTAAATGTTGACAAAAAAAAAATCAAAATTTGAAAGAATAAATTGTGTAGAATATAAATTCATATCTAAAAATATAGACATGCTGAGGAAATGACATACAAGCTCTACATTTTTCTTCTTAAATACTTTAAGGTGCATTGAAATACAGGAACTTTTTACTTAAGTATTACTCTTAAGTATTTGCCTAAAAATAGGTAAACTAAAATTGTACTTGGTATTCTGTTATTTCTTCATGACCATCAGTTGTATTTTCTGCATTATAAAAACTTTTCAGCCAGCAGACAATATTTTCTTCTACCCACTGTAAAATATTTTAAATAAATTAAAATGATTCAAAATTTATAAAAGCTTGACAGAAAAACTAGGGGTGTAACACTTTTCTGCACGACTTTTGATCACCACCCAATAAATCAGTACACATTTAAAAGGTAATTACCCTAATAAGAGAATTTCAATAACTTAAAAACATAAGCAGTTCTTTGGCAGCATTTGTCCATGCACGATTTTCGCGAAAACCTTATTATGACTCTTGACAGTTACGGTTATAAAAGCTTGACAGAAAAACTAGGGGTGTAACACTTTTCTGCATGACTTTTGATCACCACCCAATAAATCAATACACATTTAAAAGGTAATTACCCTAATAAGAGAATTTCAATAACTTAAAAACATAAGCGGTTCTTTGGCAGCATTTGTCCATGCACGATTTTCGCGAAAACCTTATTATGACTCTTGACAGTTACTGTTATAAAAGCTTGACAGAAAAACTAGGGGTGTAACACTTTTCTGCACGACTTTTGATCACCACCCAATAAATCAATACACATTTAAAAGGTAATTACCCTAATAAGAGAATTTCAATAACTTTAAAACATAAGCGTTCTTTGGCTGCATTGTCCATGCACGATTTCGCGAAAACCTATTATGACTCTTGACAGTTACTGTTATAAAAGCTTGACAGAAAAACTAGGGGTGTAACACTTTTCTGCACGACTTTTGATCACCACCCAATAAATCAACACACATTTAAAAGGTAATTACCCTAATAAGAGAATTTCAATAACTTAAAAACATAAGCAGTTCTTTGGCAGCATTTGTCCATGCACGATTTTCGCGAAAACCTTATTATGACTCTTGACAGTTACTGTTCTAAAAGCTTGACAGAAAAACTAGGGTGTAACACTTTTCTGCACGACTTTTGATCACCACCCAATAAATCAATACACATTTAAAAGGTAATTACCCTAATAAGAGAATTTCAATAACTTAAAAACATAAGCGGTTCTTTGGCTGCTTTCGTGCATGCACGATTTTCGCGAAAACCTTATTATGACTTGACAGTTGCTCCTGCATCAAACTTGAGTCTGTAGCTCCTTCAGTTCTAGTTGTAGAGTGGTTCCAGACAGTCCATGTTTGAAAACCCCTTTTTTAGAATCAGCACCCTCAAAACATGGAGAAAACACAAAATCTCCATTTCGGATATTCGACTCCATCACAATAATTTCACTACAGCATACAGATTTCATACGAGATCGTTGAAAGTAAAAAGGTGGCCTCAAATTGTACATATCTGCTTAAAATGTGACCATTTTTAAAATAATTTAATTCGATGCATTTTCTTGGAATGGAGAAGTAAACCTTTTTTGTTTAGTTCGTATCGTATTAGTTGTTTCGTCGTATTTTAGAACCACAGTCAAGTGGCGAGCCGACACCTGAGTAGGCACCCAACACAACCCTTAAGGGCGACATCGTACACAGCGTTAGGACTTTGAAGGATATTTAACGTGCACTCAATCCACACAGGGTATTATTCGTCAGACATTTTTGGCTGCACAGCCTGTTTATAGGTCGGCATTTTTTTGGCGATGCCCGCACCCGAACCTTCCGCATGCTAGACGAATGTCTAACTGACAGGGCTCCCCAGCCACTAAACCTTTTTTGTAAATTCAGTGGAAATAAGCTTAATTTTCCCTAATTTTACTTTATACATCTTTTCTTAAGCCCCATGATAAATTTTTATGTTTAAGTTAGAATGAAATTTACATGCTTTGAATTATTAACTGTATTTGATGATACTTGACAAATATTGCTTAAAGAGTGCATGTTACTACAACATTTATATATCATACAACAGGCCTTCAACATTTAAAACATTAGGAAATGTGTAGTTTTAAAGACTTTTCTTCATGTAAACACATTTTCAATACAATCTTCCATAAAATATATTTTATATTAAGTACTTTCACACAAGATGCACTGCAATGTTTATTAAAAGAAATTTAGGGGTAATTAGATGCATTTTTTTGGAATGGAGAAGTAAACCTTTTTTGTTTAGTTTAGTTTGAATCATCGTCGCACTAGAGCTACACAAGGGCTATTGGCGACGGGCGTCGTATTTTAGAACCACAGTCAAGTGACGAGCCGACACCTGAGTAGGCACCTAACGCACTGCGTGACTTTCAATTACTAAGCAATAAATCAATACAACTAAAGGAATGATATGTCCTATAAGGGTAATTTCAATAATTTTAAATCTAAATTATTAAAGCTATTCTAAAAGTTCCATAGTACAAGGAACTTGTGTACCAAATTTGATGTCCGTAGCTCTTTTAGTTTGAGCTGTGCAGAGATTTTAGACAGAGGGACCAATATATTCGAAAAACACTTTTTTTTTATAATCAGCACCCTCCATACCAGTTAGAAAACACAAATTCTACATTACAGATTTTCAACCTTATCAGAACACTTTCATCGATTTATATTTCATATTAGGTAATTCAAAGAAATACAAATTTAATGGTATTAGATGAAGCATATCTTAGTTTAAAAGGAATTTTTTTAAAAAATATTCTTGCATTTTAAGTATATTAAAATTAAATTCACATTTTCACTTTACATGTACTTACATCTTGTAAAGGTTTGAGAAGAGGTGCTTCAAAATTTCCTCTGCAGAATTCTTTAACATGCTTTTCAACAATGTCTTGTGCTACATTTATAGGAACATCACCAGCTACAGTTTGAAAAAAGTTCAGTTTGTTCCTGCAATCAAAATTTAACCCATGAAAATGATTAGAAGTACTTGTATGTTTAAACTTTTAACAGCATTGAATGTACCAGGAACTCAAAACTACTCCTTGGTTACCTAGATTTACAAGACACTTTTTTTCGTGCAACTGTATTTCAACTTTAGATTTTATAGAAATGTTTTGAATTCTTTTCTTTGGCATCGAAAACAATTATAACTTTAAAAAAAACCTCAAAAGTATCGATTTTAGGCTCAATACTTATTTGTTATCCCTTTTTGGCAGAGTGAACATGAATTTTTATATTTCGATTTTGCAATAGTGCAGAAATGTAATGGTGGTTATATTATGTGTAAAAAAATCATGCTAAAAATATAATCACGTTATTTTACATGTAAAAATATACAAATACTCACAGATTTTGTATAAAATTATAAAATGCATCAAGATGACTGGCACAAACACAATTATTTAAACCGCTTTTGCAATTAACACAATCAACATCAGAAGAACCTAACAAAGAAATATACATTCAAAAGTAATCTAAAATACTGTTAATGTTAAACAATTTTAATTTATTTAAATGTTAATAAATTATATACCTTACAATACAATAAACTACAGAAATAAATAATATTTATTTTTTTATATAAAACATGGGATCATGAAAACTAATTCTTTGATTGTATAGTTTTATTATTTTTATGAACTTTTTTAAAAATAATACTTATTTAAAGAAGTAAAAAATCCTGAATAGGATTTTTGAATAGATTTATTCATTTACAGGAAAGAACCATGAAAATATAGAGCATTTTTAAAAACACATTGAATTATTTTAAGAATTAATAGATTATTAAAAGAATAAATCTATTCAAAAATCCTATTCGGAATACAATTTCATGTGTTTCTATAAAAACTAATTATTAGGTATTAAACTAACACACCAAAATATTGTGTTACTGAATTTATATAAGGCAATAATTTTCATTTTAATTCCAAAATAAATGAATTATTTTTGCCCCTAACTGCTTTTCCCTTGTTAATTTTATATTGGAATATCTATTTTTTAAATGGCAATTATTAAAGTGTCCCCACTTCTCCATATTTTAATCTATTATTAATTGAACTAAAGCAATTTTGTGACTCCCTCATAAATAACCTTAACTCAAAATGTCGTAGTTCCTTTATAATTTATTTTTAGGTTCATTCCATAGTTACCAACATAACATTCTTCCAATTTTAAGTCTTATTTTTTTTAATAAAACCTTATGCAATGTACCAATTTTCCAATTGGAGCAGCAGGTTTACAATTATCATAAAAAGACTTTAAGATTTAGGTTTTCGTTATTATGGAATGATCCTTAACATTCCGAACCGGAAATGGGCAAACATGTATGGTTGTTTTCACTGCAAGAATCTTAAATTTATTTTAATTGAAATATTAATTTAAAAATCAGAATTTGGTTTATTTTTAAAGAGATGACATTAAAAACATTTACAAATGAAAAAAGTGCTTTATGAAATTTTTTTTATGAATTACGCAATTTTGAAATTTAAAATTACTGAAATTAAGGCTGATGCACAAAATACGGCTGAAAGCCGGATCTAACGCTTGGAGGGTTAAAAATACAAATGAAAAATCATTTGAGGATACTCTTTATTACCTCTCGCATTTTGACACTTTGTCAGCCACGCCTTGAAAGCTTTGGTGAAAATATCCATGACAACAGCTCTGAAATCTACGGGCCAATTCGCAAAGAGAAGGCAGCGAGCTATGAAGAGGAATTCTTCCTTAATTGGCTTCTTGCATTCCAATAAGCTCTTTTGGCCCTCTGGTGGCAAAGTGTGCATTTGCATTGTAAGATTATCCTGAAAGTAGAATAAGTTTAAATAAACAATACTTACTATTCAGTTAAAGTCATTAAAATATATTTAGTTGTTTTTAACTTTTCTCTAGCATTAAACAAACACAATTTTGAAATTTCATATTTGGAGTGACTGAGTGAAGACAGCTTTACTAACCATGTCAAAGGAGACTCAAGAAAAATGCTTAACTGAACATCTAAGTATTTGGCAAGTATGGTCGTTGTGGTAAGTAGATTACTAACAATAAAAAACTAGTAGTGTGTAACGCTACATGACTTGCAAGTACCACTCAATAAATCAGGGTTCGAAAATAGCGGGTGCACCTAAAAAAAAAATGTGCACATGCACCCAAGTTCCGAAAGTCACGAAACTCCTGCGTTCCGAAAGTTGCAAAACTCTGGCGATCCAAAAATGGCAATACTCCGGAGATCCGAAAGTCACGGAACTCCGGAGATCCGGAAGGCGCGAAACTACGGTAAATGGGCATCCGAAAGTCGCGAAACTATGGGGATCTGAAAGTCGCGAAACTACAGCAATCGAATACATCGATTTTCATAACTTTTGGTCGTTTTTTGTACAAATTCATGACATTTCATGACAAAGTTTACCCTATGTCCAAATTCATGACTTTTCATATGCGCGGAAACCCTGCATTTAGTCAATTTTTATGAAGAATAGTTTGTTTCAAATTTGACCCCTGCAATAAACCAATTCATTTAAAAATTATATACCCTATAAGGCAATTCCAATATCTTTAAAACCTAAAAAATTCAATGGCGGTTACCCATTATGCATGTGCGACTTTCTCGAAAACCTTATAAATTATGACATTCAACAAGTACTGAGAATTCCTGTACCAAATTTGAAGTCTGTAGCTTTTTCCTTTATTAGCAATACCTATAAAACCTAAAAAGCGCTATGGCAGTTACTCTTAGTGCAAGCACGATTTTCTCAAAAACTTAATGATGATGTCTGATTGGTACTGGGTACACATGTACTGAATTTAAAGTCTGTAGTTCTTTTAGTTCAAGCTGCAAAGCGGTTTCAGACAGACAAGGCCGGATCCAGGGTGACAATTTGGGGGGGGGGGGGGGGGGGGGGACTTAAGAGGGTCTTTAATACCCTAAGATAGAGAGGGGTCCAGGGAAGATTTATTGAATTTGTATGCCCATAGAAGTAGTTTTAAAGCATCTAACAATAATATTAAAGTTGAAAAACATGTAATTATTACTCTACTATTCAAGTTTGAAACTTTTTATTGCTGAGAAGCAAAATAAGATATTGTTTTTATTTGCTAGATTAAGTTTAGGTTAAACTTAATCTAATCTTGTAGGCTTAACAGTAAGTCTAAATTGTAACTTCATTTTTATATTAATTTTAAACTAATTCTCAACAACTTTGCCAAAAAATCTGATTTAAAAAGTGTATAAAAATGTAAACTTTTGTTCCATATTACTGTTTATTTACGTTATTTCATAGAACAATAAAGCACAAATTATAATAAAATTGCCAGAATAAGAATTACAGTGCAAATAGCTTAAGATCATATTTTTAATTAAAATATAAGAACACATGTTACGAGGAATTAAGTAGAATCTCAATCAAAATTAAATACATGAAATAACTTAAATCATAAATTTTTATAGAATTTCCTTTCTTGAAAGTTCTCCATTACGAACATTTTGGAATGAAAATTTCATTTAAAATAAATGTATTTTTTTAAAAAACCATTCTATGATTTCCACCTTTTGCAAATCTTTCAACTATTTTCTCTGGTTCCACTGTTATATCCTGATGCACGTGCAACAGAGCCAAGCCTACAAGCCGATTTTCTGTCATAGTCGTTCTCAACCAAGTCTTGATACGACGGAGGCTCGAAAACGACCTCTCTGAGCTGGCATTGCTCACTGGTAGTGTGCACAAAACCTGCAATAAAGTATGGATAATTGGATATATATCTTTATCACAGGCTTGTAGAACATGCAAGGCTTCAGCTGGAACAGTTTTCTGTACTTCCTGCCACTTGTTTTTCCAGTGAGCTACTTCTGCCTTAAGTTGCATCAAAATTAGGTCCTGGTCCTGTTTTTTTCCAATAAATTTAAATCTTTTAACTAAATCAATTAGACCCTTTTTTACATCTTGCGCACTTGCATTTACAATAGCCTCCGGGAGCAATAATGGTAATTTAAGCACATCAAGGACATCAGGAGAAAACCTTGACTTGAGATCCTGAGAGACGTTGTCTAGCATTGGAATGTAAACAGAAACCCTGAAATACTCCTCAATTTTTGTTACTGGATAGTTTGCACGTTTGGTTTGCCGACTACAAGTCCTAGGAGCTTGAAGCTCAACGTCTAGTTTTTCAGCCATTGCCTGAGCTTGAATGTAAACATCATGGAAGTGTTCTTCATTGTCCTCTCTTTTTTTCCCCAGTACGGAAATGAGATTACTGATGAGTTCAGTAGACTTGGCGAGATCAAGGGTTTCCTTCTGTAATATCTTGCTCAAAGGAAGTGTCAGGCTTAATACATCACTGAGGCAGAAAAAAACCTATAATAAATTGGGATTCACTTACAGCTTTCATCAACAGTGATGCTTTTCCAGCTGTTTTCTTGTCTTTCCAATTTGATATTTTTTCAAGGCAAGATAAAATTTCCTGCAAACTAGTTGTAAATTGCATTACACCCTCATGCCTTTCACACCATCTTGTTTCACGCAAGTGTGTCAGTTTTGTTCCAAGAAATTTTTTCAAAGCAGTATTTCTTTTTGGATAAGAAAAGAATGAAATTACCTCTTTCATAACACTAACAGAGTTATCGATTACTTTCACATTAGAAGTCTTTGAAATGCTGTTGTTAAGTTTATGGCTATGGCAAGGAGTCATTATTGCATTAGTCGCCTTTTTTTGGATTTCTTTCACAGCTCCACGGTCAGACAACATGACGCTGCAACCATCTGTACCAATCCCAACACATTGGGTAAGAGGTAAGTTTAATTCTGTGAGCTTTCTTAAAATTATTTGCCCTAGGTTTTCTCCGCTGATGCTGAGTTCATTGTTATCGGACAGTCTTTCTTGGGTGCTATAATTGTCTTGGTCACAATTAAGACTATCATTATCCACGTCCATGATATCAGCACTCATCATTTCTGCAAACGCATCCACAAATGTTATAAAGTCTTCTCTGATCTGGACCTCCTTTCCAAAACGTACATAACGAAGCACAAGACTAACCTGTGCTTTATTTGAGGAATCGGTAGTCTCATCAAATATAATTGAATACAAGCCAGCTTGTGACACCCTGCTTAGAATTACTTCAGTAATTTCCTCCTTACAGCAATTAATTATTTGATTCTGTATGGTTTTGCTTACATACGTGGATCGAGAGAAAGCTGTGTTTAGATGCTTTTCCAGAACTTTATCTCCAGCATCAACTCTAAATCGCAACAATGCTTTGAAGTTTCCTTCAGACGAAACAGGAGACTCTAAACAAATAGGGCAATCGTCTCTATGCCCCTAAAAGGAAAATTCTGTCTTCCTGACAGTATTACAGTTTTTATTATTGGAATTAGTTTCTCCCTATTTTGCCGAGCTTGAACTAATCGATCCTCATTTATGAGATTACAAACATCCTTTTTTGGACAATGATAGGTTGTTAAAAAGTTTTTTCCTGCCGTGACTGCATCTTTGTGGTATTGAGTGTTGCAATGATTAAGCAAGTCACCAGTTGCTCCCGTTAGTTTTTTGAAATTAGTCAAAGGCTCAGTGACAAGCGCCTTGAGTGCAACATTTTTGCAAAATCCTCCTTCATTTCGGTTCGTAAACCATGGACAATACTTGCAAAACAACCCTTTCCTAGAATCGGAATACACGAGCCATTCTTTGTGAGTGTCCAAGTGAATCCTTTTAATATAGTTTTTAACGAGTTTTCCCGATACTGTTCTTTGGGAAAATGGAAAAGAGTAATTTTCTGGTGGACTCCATGGATGCTCCAACAAAGACATTGTTGTGTAGTCATCGATATCTTTACCAATGAAATTGCCGATATCGTTGGTTAAGATACCTTTAGATGCCGGAGTCACCTGACAATCGGGGGTAAGAGATGTGTCGGGGCAAGAGATGAAGTAGATGCTTTTTCTGTGTGTACAGCATCTTGAGTAGTCTCGGTAAAATCAGCAGTTACCGGCACTCCTGAGTCTGTTCGAGGTTTTTTTGGCTGATGCCCGAAGAAAGAAGAGATTAAACTCTGGCTCGATTGTTGAGCCTAAAATAAACAAAAAAAACTATTTATAATAAAATGAAAAAAGGTACCGCCGGCCCTAAAAAGGGTTGTGTCAGAACATAATTGTCTTCAAATTACAGATACTAAAATGTTGGCAACTTTTTATTTATATGCAATCGAAACTAATATTAGTAAAATTTTATATAAATATTATTAATGAATATGTTATATATACAAATTGAAATTACTAAAAGTTAACGTTACCAGGAGCCATAAGGTAAGGTTTTTACAAAGAAGGCCATTTTTCTCAAGGACAAACTAAATTATACTGTCAAATAATTTATTGAAATAATTAAATAAGATAAGAAAGTTAATTAATAAATTTTAAATTAAAACTAAGTATCCAAACCTAGTAGGTTTAGGCGCTTCGTGGATAATGTATATTTTTGTGCGTCTTCTCTTTTTATGAGAGAGGTCCGCGTATCTCATAAATGCGTCACTACGAAAAGTCGCAAAGCACACAAGTACAACTATTGTACTTTAAAAAACTACAAAAATATCAAACAGTAAATTATGTTACAATACAATTAAGAAAAACGGAAACTTACCGATTTAGTTCTTTCCATCATACTAGGAAGACAAAACACCAGAAAACCACCGCAAATCCGGTCCGAACAGAACGTTGTCGTGGTCACATACACAAATAAAACTGTCGCAAAAACACAAACTGGGGCGCAACTAGAAAAATTCTGGGGGGGGGGAGGGTTCAATTTTTTAAATATTTTTCAATTAAAATTATTTTTAATTACAATTATTTTTTTAATTAACATTGTTTTAATTAAAATTAATTTTTAATTTATTTTCCCATTGTAAATGCAGTTTTTTACTATTAATTTAGTATGTATTACTAATTACTTTTTATAAACATTAATTAGTTTGTATTTTACATAACTCATATTTGTATTATTTAATAGATATTTAATGTCTTTTTTTTTTAATAAAAATGGTGTTGTTTCACGGATGATCTGGCAATAGCTCTGTGGTTTTGTTTTCATGTCTCTCGAATTACTGTTGTTTTGGTATTCGGGAGTGAGTTTCCGAAGAGAATATTTTAGTTGTTAATTTTTTTAAATTCCAACTTCTTTCAATGCAAGTTTTCCTTGATAAATGATTAAAACAACCAACAGTACAGCAAGAAGTTGTAATTTAAAAAATAACAAAACTTAGAAAACTCAATTTCGAATTGCAACAAAAGTAATTTGAGAGACATGAAAACAAAACCGCAGAGCTATTGTCAGATCCTCCGTGAAACAGCCCATTAAGGGCAAAAATTAAGAAAATTTAATTATAGAATGTTTTTATTTAAAATTTAACTACTTAGATAATTTAAATCACCTAATTTGTTGTACAGAAATTAAACGACAAGCTTCTATTATTAAATTTAATTATAAAATGATTTGTGTATAAATAATTTTAACATTTATTTAGTTTATAAAAACAGTAGTATATTTAACATATTTCAAAACTTAATTATTTAACTATACTGGTAGTTAATAAACACATTTAATTAAATAGTAATTATTAAAATATTAATCAATATTCTATCTAAATTTTAAAAAAAAAAACTTCTTGATTTGCATGAGAAGTTTATGTATCCATTTTAAATAACTACAACTATGGCAACCAGTCGCCAATAGCCCTCCTATAGCTCTAGTGCGACGATAATTCAACATAACCCTAATCATTTATGTCGTTAAAATATATAAAAATAGTAGCTAGTTTTAATAAAACATGTACTTAAATTTTAAACAGCAATTAAAATGTAATGAAAACAGAAAGCTTATTATAAATATTAAATACATAATACATCTCAATGAAATAAATGTTAATCGTGCAACAAATTGCAGTTTTGATGCATTATCATTAATCTCGTTAATCATTTTAATATCATTGAGTACAGGAAATGTCAGAAAATGTTATAAATTGGAACTTACTCATTGATTAGATGAAGAAACAAAAAAATATTCTTCTTACTCGTATGACATCTATTTTGCTCCTATGAAATGTAACTGAGACATACAAGACAAAACAAAAGGCGCGAAAAATTCCGATTGAAGCATTGAGTAACCTGCTTAGACGCCAAATTTATTCCAAAAGAAAAAAAAACAACCACCCGTAATATGGTCTCTTTGGTTATCAGTTTAAAAAATCCAAGTAAAAAAATCAAAATCTTGTTCGCACGAAACAAGCAACCAACTCATAAAAAAAAAACAGTACAAATGAAAAAAAAATCGACGCCACACGATATTTTTTCAGACTTGCCTTTTTTATTTTTGTAACCGATTCGACGCGTTTTTTCCGTTTTCTTCAAAACACAAGCTTTAAAAAAAACACAAAATTAAAGTGTTATACAAAAGCTGTAAGATTTATTACGCCAGCTGCAAATATTTAGACATTTTTTTTGTTTTATTTTTTTCCATGTTCTAGTTCTAAGTTGAGAATGCAACGAGTTGTAGTACAAATATGAATATTTGTAAAAAATAAAAACATTTCTTTACAAGTCGATTCTATCTAGTATGAATTTTAAGATTTTGGGGGGGGGGGGGGAAATGTCCCCCTTTTCCCCCCCCGTGGATCCGCCACTGAGACAGACAGATTAATGTTCAGAACCTTTTAGAATCAGCACTCTCCAAAAAGTGTAGAAATCTTTCATTTTGAATTATCGACTCCATTCCAACTCTTTTATTATATTATATTACATAATTTGAAGAAAAATTGTACCTCCTGATTGTACTAAAATCAAAATCCCTTCTATGACGTAAACCTTACCCAAACTTCATATTCATAACAAGCATAAAAAGGATATAGCATGTATGCCCAAAAGCCGACCCGGTAGCACAACTGTTAGGGAGCTAGCCTTTGGAGCTTAAGGGTTCGGGTTCTAATCCCGGTTAGGCATGGATGTTTGTGTTCGTCAATAAAAGCCGACCCGGTAGCACAACTGTTAGGGAGCTAGCCTTTGCAGCTTAAGGGTTCGGGTTCTAATCCTGGTTAGGCATGGATGTTTGTGTTCGTCAATAAAAGCCGACCCGGTAGCACAACTGTTAGGGAGCTAGCCTTTGCAGCTTAAGGGTTCGGGTTCTAATCCCGGTTAGGCATGGATGTTTGTGTTCGTCAATAAAAGTCGACCCGGTAGCACAACTGTTAGGGAGCTAGCCTTTGCAGCTTAAGGGTTCGGGTTCTAATCCGGTTAGGCATGGATGTTTGTGTTCGTCAATAAAAGCCGACCCGGTAGCACAACTGTTAGGGAGCTAGCCTTTGCAGTTTAAGGGTTCGGGTTCTAATCCCGGTTAGGCATGGATGTTTGTGTTCGTCAATAAAAGCCGACCCGGTAGCACAACTGTTAGGGAGCTAGCCTTTGCAGCTTAAGGGTTCGGGTTCTAATCCCGGTTAGGCATGGATGTTTGTGTTCGTCAATAAAAGCCGACCCGGTAGCACAACTGTTAGGGAACTAGCCTTTGGAGCTTAAGGGTTCGGGTTCTAATCCCGGTTAGGCATGGATGTTTGTGTTCGCCAATAAAAGCCGACCTGGTAGCACAAATGGTTAGGGAGCTAACCTTTGGAGCTTAAGGGTTCGGGTTCTAATCCCGGTTAGGCATGGATGTTTGTGTTCGCCAATAAAAGCCGACCTGGTAGCACAAATGGTTAGGGAGCTAACCTTTGGAGCTTAAGAGTTCAGGTTCGAATCCTGGTAAAGGCATGGATGTTTGCGTAAATCAATAAATGTTGTTATTTGTCTATGTGTTTGTGTCTCTTTCTTTGTGTCTCTCTTGTACCTGTGTAATTTCTGGGGTTGAGTACAATAGACTTGAGGTCGCAGTGCTTGGCGAACTTGCCCCCCACCAAGAAAGTCATAAGTCATGCCCAAAAAAGCTGCTTATAGTTCCAAATCCTAATACCAATTCAAGTTGCATTAGGTGCCAGCTTAGGTCTTAACATCACACGTCATCAGGTTTTAAAATAAAGATATAAAAAGTTATAAAAGAAAAAGAATACACAGCCAAAATCAATAGCAAATTTTCTAAAATATTATAGTTATTGAGTTATCAAAACTTTCTTGATTACCAAACCGTGGTCTAAAAATATCACTGCATAGTAACTCAACTAAAATTATCTTGAAAACCAAACATTTTTTTAACTTAGCTGTATTTGTAAAACACAAATACAGTTGAACCCTGTTAAGGCAAACTCATAGGGAAAACTGGAACCTTTCGTGTTACCAGAATATCATGTTAACCATAGGGAAATTTTGTACATTGAATCTGTGAATAGCTTTGAAAAAATAACATCTAAATATTGTTCTAATTTTATGATGTAATACACTAGTAATATGAGCATACAATTAGTAATTCAATTCATAAAGCTCATTTGGAGTAGTTCATACACATAGAAAAATTTAGAATTTTTTAAAAAGAAAACCAATTAAGAACAGCAACTGGATTAAAACTGACGAATCATGAGAGATCTTGTGATTTTCGCAGAAGCCGAAGACAATTTCTTCTTATAATGTTCATTTGCCACTTTTTAAAATTTTTTGTATCATTTCGCTCAAAGCGATTTCGCATGAAGAGATTTTTAGCCCAAAGCTTTATAGGCCGGGGAAATGCTTTAAGTTCATCTTAAGCGAAATTTCCTGTTAAGCGAGTGCGCATTAAGGGGGTTCGTCCGTAAAACCAAACAGCATCAATTTACCTGCAATGTCTGCAGTTCATCTATGGCAGGAAAGTACGATTCCAACGTAGTCGTCAGAAACCCAAGCACCTCTGGGAATTTGAAGAAACTCCCTGCCTCAAAGTTGTTGAAACGTTTCCAAAACTCCGGAACGATGTGGTCTTGCATGTCTTCCTTGAAAGATGCCAGGAACCACTCTCGAATGATGTGGGACATTCCATGTTGGTGGAGAACGGCGATTGCGGATGAGAACTGTTCTCTATTGGGAACCACCACTGACTGTAGAATGAAAATAAATAATTAGCAGGTATTCGGAAAAAACTAGTATTATTCCATGGCAAAAACTTTTTTTGTTGGGTTAGCTAAGTGTTAGGGAAAAACCATGCACTTTCCTCAACCTACACGCACAAGCAGTATGTAGTTTCTTTTCATTTATTCTTCATATATCATCATTGGAGGAGCAATGCGCCTTGTGATGTAATAGAGTGATCGCATCCGCTAGCAGTCGGTGATTGGTGCAACGTAATTTTAAAGTGAGGGTGTTTCTGCAATAGCGGGGCTTAAATACTCTCCTGGGAATTTTTGATAAAGACATAAAAACCTTTTTGAATTGCTCTTTGAGAAATCATGCCTAATCTCAACTGCCCTTTCGATCATCTATTCCTATCTAGTCATTTCTACCTTTAATCAGATTTTTCAATAGAGTTTGGAATGTTGCATGATAGAGCAGTTCAAATATTTAAGAAATTGTGTCAAATGTGGTTGAGTATTAATGCTATTTTTCTAGGGTTGCAATCACTCTGCACTGGCAATGCATGAGGAGGAAGATAATAAAATTCAAACATTAAGTGTACTGTATGGAAAACATTTTTATAGTAGAAATATGATAAAACAAGATATTTAAATTTACACGAAGAAAAATATCAGGTGTTTTGTTGACCGTTGCTAATTTCCGTCAAATTTTAACAAAAGACCCAAACTCTTAATTTTTAACCCCCCCCCCCCCCCCTCCAAAATAAGGCTTTGCCGCTTTTAGAAGTATTTTATAGCTGTTTTCATAATACAGTTTATATAATTAAAAGAGTAAAAACAGATATTGAAATAAAAATAACTCATTATACTAACCTCATCATTGGGGCGCCGTAGAATAATGGTTATAGTATTCCATGCAGCATTTAAGTTTCCAAAATCCATTATAAAGTTTGGTACTATTTTAATGAGTGGATACAATTATAAAATGCATTTAATCATTAACTTCTTGTCAAATCCAAAAAAAATAATTTAAAATCTTAATAGCCGATCACTTCATCACTTCGCTATATTTTGAAAATTTATGTTGCCATCATTATCAAAGTAAACCAAAGTTATAACTTATAAGTTGTTGCTGTCTGGTCTGTAACAAAATATATTTTCTCAATAATAATCAATTTTGTGAAATAAATATGAAAGAAATAACATTTAACTAATTTATTTTTTAAATTTGAAAACTTTAGTGTCTAAAAATGTCGTTACTATTTCTAATAATATTTTCTGTATGATTTATCAAGTTTTATTCATTTAGCAAAACACACACACTTTGACTTCCACACACTAAGGACATGTGTTTTTGTTTTGAAATCGTATCAAAATTTTGATTAAAAAGTTTTCACTAATTAAATAGTTCCTAAATATGTTGCAAACTTTAAAGCGTTGCACAAAATTTCCAAATCGTAAATTCCATTCTTCTTTTTATTGCTCCCAAAACACTACAGTAGAAAGAATAGAGCTGGTTGGGTGGGAAGATAAAATAAAATTTTGGTTACGAAAATATGAAGATTTATTTGGTATTACCAAATTGTCTGAGATGCATGAAGCTGTCTTAGAAGTGAGCACTTTCTGATGTGTAATTTGTGTAATGATTTTGCTATATCTATATCACAATTTCAAAGATAGGAAATGTTAGCTCTAATTTGCAGTAAATTTTGGTGTAGAAATACAAAATATACTCGTTAGCCTGCTAGAGTTTGTTTTGCACATGCGTTTAAAACAGGATTTGTAACAGCTAGGATATATGGTGGGTATCGATTTAGTGATGTGCGTTACTTTGCCCAGCAACGTAAATATTCAATTGTGGTAAACATTTTCTTTCACATTTCATTCAACTTAATAGGTATACCTATGTTAAATTTCCAAGCTCTCCAAATGTCGCCAATGGACAGACCGGCCATGATATCCTAGCTGTACCAAGTCTTTAAGCAAAAATGCTCCAAAACCGTATCTATGTGCAGAGAATTGCATATAATTTTTTTTTTGGAGCAGGGTGCAAATTGTGACGCATAATTCACATTTTTAAATTGTAGCGCTTTCTGGCACAATTGGCGCAGAATTCCCATTCCTGCAATTTTAAAGTTAAGATTACTGTAAAAAAAGTAAAGTTTCACTAGGTTTAAAGTTGAGGCACAGTAGCTGAGTGTGTATGGCTTTGTGCTACCTTGCCAGAGGTCTGGATTTCAATTGGGTAAGGATGGGTAACAGTTTGCATAAACTTTCAGTGAAGTATGAACCAGGCAAAACTAGACAGTATTAACTTGTCGCTATACTACAAATGACAAAATTAGCAAGTTTTTAAAATGCGATAAGTAACTTTTTCTGATGCCATGTAGACTTAATCAAAAGAAGGTAATGTAAATATAACGTTTCACTCATTCAGAAGCTGATCAAGACCAGTTTATGATTTACGTAAAAAAGAAACTGCAAGCAAAGACAGCTTCTTTAAAAAATGATTTTTGAGACCTTGCCAAGCTGAAAAGTCGCCAGTCTAGCGACTAGGATTAACCCAACTAGACATATATGGCCAGTCCTCTAAAGTTGTCTAATCTGCAAGTAGGCTTCCCATTTTTTAATAGATTCTTAAAATATTTTTTACAATCACCAGAATATACCATATGAACTATAATAGGTTATAGTAAAACTTGCTGATGCTTTTAAACTGTTTTAGTACTGAATTCATAAGTTTATACATGTTTGCAGTTTAAGTTGCAATTGTGTACTTGAATCAACATAGATAGCACTGTGCATAGGAAAGTGGTGTTTTGGCACAAAAAAAAGTAGAATAGACTGAAATTTAGAAATTTTAATTATAATTTATTTAAACTGTTACATTACTCGATTTCATATTTGAATTGCTTCAATTATTAGATTTTCCAATTTAAAATAATTTAGGACAGAAGACACCCTCTTAATAGGATTAAATAGGACTGTGGGCAAGCCGGTTAAACAAAATACGGTTAAGGATGACCATTTTATTCAAAGTATTAAAGCATTATAAGTTACATAATTTTAAAAAATGTGTGTTGCATACTATTAAAAAACAGTAACTTTTTTGAGAGACTAGAATTCTAAACTTCCCACATAGTTTTGCCGTTTTTCTGTAGCAATATCATATTGTTGGGGGATCGCTAACAAAACAAGTAATTTGTAGCTAATTTTTAAATTTTAAGGACAAAAAATATGTGGCTTGTTAAAACCAAGACCTGATTAAACAGTCTGGTTCAGAGGCATGGCAATGAATTTTGTAACCAAAAGCAGCCCGGTGTGATATGTTTGAAAAGACTGCAATTTAGGGATTCTCTTCCAAATAAACATTTATATTGAGGCTTTTTAGGTTTAACTATTAATTCATAAATTCGTTTTAGACCCAGAAAAATATCCAATCTGTGCAAGAAAAGCGACGTAAAGTTCAGGAAGATTTATTCGTTGCTCAGAAAAAGTTGCAAGAAAGCAGAAATCTCTTGCACAAGACCGCTATGGATGACAGCATGTATATAACTGTTGTGACTCAAGTGAGTATCATTATTTATTTCTGCTCTTTTATCAATTTTTATTTTATTTTTAAAGGTAACCATGACAACATTTCATACACATAATTCGGATTTTTTAAAATAAAAGTTAGGCAAGGTGGCTAATTTCGATTTTATTGAAATCAGGCCTGAGGCGATAATACTGCTTAATTGTCATTGTTATGGGACTATTTTACGATTACAAGTTAACATTCACCTTTCAATTTTTATACTACTGATCTAGTTAAAATCCTATCCATATTAACCATAAAAAAGGACAATCATTAAATTGTCTTTCAATTTTTTTTGTCGTGTGTTTTATATTTACTTTATAAATGCAAATATTTTTAAAGATTACTTAAAACCTAGTAAACTGAACAATTTCTTAAATTGTTTGGGAAAACTATGAACTATGTGTGACACTTTGCAAGAAAATAGCCTTGAATAGCCATATAATATATGAAAATTGAAGTCACTAGGTTTCTTAAAAAACCTAAGAAATATCTCATGCTGCTTTCTAATTTTTTAGTAACTGTACAGTGGTGTCACTTGACAGCCATTCAAAATTTTGAGGTCCGTCTCCAATAACCATGGAGAAAGGATCTCTAAGGTGTTGTTGTTATCTTGTGCCTTCAGTGCATAGCCTAGAAGGCACAAGGGGTACAGTAGCTTTTGTTGGCACAAGGCTTTGAGCAACTGAAGGGTGGAAGTCTGACTTCAGCTCCAAAAGAATGACACCTCCTCAATTACGGAATGTCGCTAGAGGAAAGGGACACTTTTCTCCAGACAACCTGCACCCATGCTCACTGAGTTATAACCGGTTACAGGAATTTCAGACCCACAGATTTAACGAGCATGTACTCTGGACAACACAAATATTCATGCCTTGACTGGTATTCGAACCCAGGCCTACTCACTTGACAAGCAACTATCTAAGCCATCATAATATAACTAATGGTTCGTTTCAATTTCAGGTACATGAAATGTTAAAAGAGCAAGGACACCTACAAGACACATTTTCTTCTTACGACCAACAGGAGCGAGAACTCCAGTCCAACTTGGCCATATCCATCAACAACAGCCAAGACCATGAACGAACTTACAGAGAAAAAACCAAGTACTTATCTCTAGTCACCGGTTTAGTTGGCGGACTTCTAGGATTTTTAGGGTCCAGCATCAATAACTGGAGGCTCAGAAGAGAAATTAAATCTTTCGCCAACAATATATCTGGTCAGGTAGTTGCGCTACAGGAAAATGTCAAGAAACTTAAAGGTACCGACCCAAAATATCAAGAAACTTTATCACAAATGAGGTCACAGCAAGAATTATTTGATAAAAGCATTGTAGCCCTGAATACTTTAATAACTAGTCCTGTATCAAGGGATATTGAAGTGTTTAATGAGCCTTATTTGCAATTAAAGTTCGATGAAATGTCGAATCGCTTAGAGGAAGATTGGGACTCTAAATTGCGGTATCATACCTCGATTAATATTGCTGTGATAAGCAGTTTGCTACTAGTTGGTGCTGTGGTGTTGTATGTTATTGATGGTAGATGAATTTTTTGGTATTTATCTATCGATAAATTATATTTAACATTTATTTATAAGTTACAGATCAAATGAAAGGTGTGGTCGCAAAACTCACATTCTCCTTAGTATAACTGAGATACAGGATCCGCCCTATTCATTGGCAACTTCATTCAATTTTATTTATCATTATCAAAAGTCGCCGCCAATGAATGGACCCTATATCTCAGTTATACTTTGGAGAATGTAAGTTTTGCAATTAGGCCTTCAAATAGAGAAACCAATTTGTGATAGTATTGTTTTAACCCTTTGAGGGATACAGACATGTATATCTGTAACCTTTGACTGTCATATTTCCAAGCAACAGACAAAATGTTTTTTAAAAAATTTAAAATTTTAATAAAATTTAAAGTATGGAGGAATCATTTATAATTATCTGCTATAGATATTATGGATAATAAAAAAAATGAACGAATTTAAATTTGTTTTAAAATTTAATTTTATTCATGCAGTGAAAACTATTTTACATTTCAGCCAATTTGCTTATCTCTCACAGGTTTTAAAGAAAAATATTACAGGTATACTTTTTAACAATTTGGATAATGTTTTCAAGTGTGTAGTGTCAGTCAAGGTAATTGTGATCATTACTGTTTTTGAAAAATACTTATTTAGGTAAATTATTTAAGAAATGACTATTTAGTCAAGTTTTACGTGCCTACTTGGCCTGCGGAACTTTTAACTACTTTTTCGATAAAAAAAAACATTGCGGTTATATTTATTACAACTTACCATGACATACTTTTTTGGGAAATTGAGCATTTAGAACACTAGATAAAAAAGAATTAATTTAACCTTTTCTTTACCATAATGTATTATCTTATGTTCATATGAATTCTAATTCTAAGGTTTATGTAGAATATTTGTACTATTTAAATTATGTCTAAGTATTTTATGTTATCATCGCACTAGGCTAACTACTGAGGGCTTGATTACGCGCACGGCGACGGGCGTCGTATTTTAGAACCACAGTCAAGCGACGAGCCGACACCTGAGTAGGCACCCAACGCAACCGTTAAGGGCAACATCGTACACAGCGTTAGGACTTTGAAGGATATTTAACTTGCACTCCCTCTACACGGGGTAGTATTCATTGGACATTTTTGGCTGCACGGGCGGTTTATAGGTCGACAATTATTTTTTGGCGATACCCGAACCTGGAACTTTCCGCATGCTAAGCGAATGCCTAACCGACTGGGCTCCCCAGCCCCTATATTTGGAAAGTAATTACTAGTTACTCCTGCTTGCATATAAAGATTGTTTATAATTACAATAAAAATATACAAAATAATCATTAAATAACAGTATAATGAAGCAAGTTTTTATAAAATAGGCCTTCAAAAACTTAGTTTTTCATCACGAGGCCAATATTTTCTGAAAATGTAGATTTGGAAATGAAAACCCTGATGAATAACATTTATATACCTTGGAACTAGATAAGTGTTTATATTTAGTTTTTGTAACATTTTGCAAACTTGTTATTTTGGCTAGAGAACTATTGTTTAAAGACTTTTGCTGTGCATGAATTTATGATTGAACTTTAATCTATTTGGACTGTGATATCAAATGCTCCATGAACTTTTTTTCATTCATGATAACCTACATTTTGACGAACTTAAATAAATCGTGTTATGTGAACAGCTTATTTCCAAATGGCGTTAATTCAATAGTCTTAAAAAAATTGACTTAGAGATGCAAAATACGAGTATGGCAACAAATAACAATGTGTTTTCAATAAATAGAAATTCCCAACATGAAAACTGGGAAAAATGACGTATTTTTCTTAAGTTCAATAACCAAATCATGCGTTTAAGACTGCGAAAAATTGATTTAATGTCATTTTCTATTTGGAAAAAGGCTCTTCCTATTTAAAGAGGTCCTCTTTATCAGGAAGATTACCCATCTAAGTGTCGTTTCACAACACTTTAGTGATTTAAATTATTTTGGAAAAACAGCTTTTGTATATGCGAGTAATAAGTTTTTCTATGTAAAATTATGAACAATAAATTTTAATGTTGCTAAAGTTAACTATTCAGATTGGAAATAATTACTTTATTAAAAATTGAGGTCATGCACTGAGGTTGAATTGTAAAGGTGCTGAATTTTTGCCTTGTTTAAACTTACCAAAAGCTGTTGAGTTTCTTTCAAGAAAGAAAAAGCAAAATTTTTTTCATAATTATATTTATTCTATTATAGTAACATTGACTATATTAATAAATTTTTCTTAATATCACTAGAAAAAAAAGTATGATATAAGGCACACAATGAAATTTATTAAATAATTCCACCTCCTTTTTTTATTAAGATGGCACATACACATTTAAAGTTCAATCAAAATATACAGGGCCTAAACTAAATATTGTTTTAGTCAAATAGCTCCTGCATAGACCATTATCAAAACAAGTTTTGACATTTAAATAACAAACATACTAGTATTTACAAAATAGAACATCACAAAAGAAAAAAGTTAACACATTTTCACTACTATATTTTAGTAATATATTGATGTTTTTAATCCTATTTGATACATGATGAAGCAGGATCTCTGTCATGCGAAACATGTCAATTTTTACAAAATAAATTTTATTTGAGTATGTAATTATGCGTTTATATATTATTTTCGTGTTTTAATATTAGGAATTTATGCTTTTAAGATTTGTTTTACAAGTTGTAGCATTTGCCATAAACAATTGAAGAGGTTAGTAGAAAAACGTGCTAGGTGGCATTTTTTAAACAATTGAGATTTTTGTGTGTGTCAATGAAAATATTACTAACTTCTGTATTAATAGCACGTTTCCCCCTTTTTCATAAACTTCAATTTTAGTATATTTTTCACGGCTTGTGCAAGTGCTGTTTTTAACTGTATCTAAGTGCAAACAATAAACTTTAAACCTCATTTTTTCGTTTTCACCTTTTTGTCACTTAGCATGTTCTTCCACTAAGCTTTTCTATTCTGATATTATCATAGTTAAGTATTAGATTGGCAGATTACGTGACCTCCAATACTAACGACGGGACGCGCATGGAGGCCAAAATGGCCAGTGTTGCTGCCACTTTAAGGAGAAAAATACTACGAAAAAATACCATTTAATTCTAAAATTACAAAAAAAAAAAAATACTAGAAAAGGATTTAAAGTCACTAAAAAAATTCCAAAATGAGGCTCGTATTTTTACGATATTTTTTTGTAATTTTAGAATTATATGGTATTTTTTCGTAGTACTTTTCTCCTTAAAGTGGCAGCAACACTGGCCATTTTGCCCTCTTATTTGGCCTCCATGCGTGTCTCGTCGTTAGCATTGGAGGTCACGTGATCTGCCAATCTAATACTTTAACTGATATCTATGGATATTATACAGTACTTTTGAACTTAGGTTAAATTAAATTATCTGTGCTTATACTAATGCATAGTAGTACTTAATCCTCTGAGGAATACAAATATATATAGCCTTTTCTAACTGTCGTGAATTCAACAGCAACATTCATAAAATTAAAAAAAATTAAATTGTTTAATTTTTACTTAAGTTTAAAATTTAATGTATGGAGGGATCATTTGTAATCATCTGCTACCAAAGACTAACTTAAAGAATTTAAATTTCATTAAAAATATAATTCTAATCGCATGCAATGAAAACAAGTTTACACTTCTGCTAATTTATTTAGCCGTCAAAGGTTAATATTAGTTGACAAAGTTTTCAAGTGACCTATAGAGATCAACTCCATTACCTTTAAATCATATCATTCATAACACAAAAAATTCTACACCTTTAATCAATGCTAAGTAGTGAACCTTTAAGAGACCAAAAACAAAAAAAGTATTCGATAACAAAATATAAGCACATCACTTATCGGTTAAATAGTTTGAGCTTCTATATAAGATAATATTTTATTCTATTCATTACATATAGTTTAGTTTGGCACAATCCTTCTCTTGTATTAAATTATTGGCATTTTAAAAATAGCCACTGTGTTCAAGGTGCATTATCCAATGTCTGTATGTACACTGCTCAAAGCAATTAGGGGAGCTCTTTGCATGCTTTTGTTAACCCTTTCAGGTCCAAATTTTTATTTTTTATACTAAAAATAAAAAATTTGTGAAATAGACTCATTATGCACTCAGAACAAAACGGTCAAAATCAGGGGGGAAAATCTTAATTGTTTAACTAAAATTTAAGAGGGGAAAATTGGCATCATAACTTTTGAATAAATTATAACAATATTTTTTTTTAAAAATCTGTATTTGTAAAAAAAAAGGATATTTTTCTTCCCCGGAAGTAATTCTCCAACAGTTTCTCTCCATAAGAAGAACCCTGACGTCTTCCTTCCAGACGCCGTAGTTGCTGGCATCTAACTTTTCGATCTGCGAGACTTCCATGACTGAAGTAGGATTGAAACTGCCTGGCCCGCCGTCTGATAAACTTTAGGCTTCGTTAAACATTAACTTACGTGACGACTTCTTCCGAGATCGGTTTTGATTCAGTAAAATCAGTTTGTATCGGTAAAATTAATATTTAAACATCTAAGAATGCAAGGAAGCTGATGATTCCAAATGGAATCATTGGGGGGGTGAAAGGGTTTAAACCATGCGCTTCCCTAATTGATTTCAGCAGTGTACTTGCTCTTCAGAAAGCTTTGTGTATCGTCAGTTATATTATCGGCACCCTTTACATGTGCTTGTTGACATTATTATTGTACATTTTTTTTGTAAAGCTATACAATAATTTTTTCTCATTTAAATTATTCAAAATTATATTGATTGTTACTTAAATCATCAACATAATGCAATAAATACTTTGATAAATTATAGAAATTCAGCAATTACGGGTTAATTCAGCGAAGGTTTTTAAATTCCCAGTATACAACAGAATACTACTGAGACATTGAAAAGAAATTTACAACGGAAAAACCTAAACATTTTCAAAGTTAACCTGAACACATTCATTTAAAACAAAAACATTTTATGTAAAAAAGTCGATATAAATAATAAAACAAAGAAGGATCAACGATACATAATATTTTTTGACACAATAAATTCGTATCATTTGTCCACATTCTATAAAGACGTCTACACACATGGGATGACGACGTAGGTTTTTTTTTTTTGACCTAGTCTATTTGCAGCCAAGGGCAGTGAAATTTCGCCAAAAGCACCCTTCTTCGTCAATTCAGTAATTTCTTGCATATCCACCCAAACATAACATGAGATGCTCAGTCTATCTTAAGGGTGAATGAGTCCGATCGACCGCGGGTCTCCAAACAAAAGTGCCTCCAATGGTAAAAAAAAAGTTATCAGCCACATTTCTCCGGCTGTATTGAATATTTTTACTAACGGGTTTTTTCATGTGACAAATGTAGCTGCCTTACAGGTCCCGACAATCTCACTTTTTGAAATGGGTTCAAATATGAATTTTCAATAACTAATTTTACACAAAATATTCGAAGAAATTTTAAAAAGTGGGATTATAGAGACTTGTAAGTCATCTACATTTATCATTTAAGAAACAGTTTGTAAAAATATTCAATACAGCAGGAGAAATGCGACTTAGAAAATATTTTTTCCATTGGATAAACACAGTAACTTTATATCGACCTGTACAAATACCTACAAATCGGAGAGAGGAGTTGCGAAAATTCCTGGTTGCCGAACCGCTTCCTTCCACACCTGCGACAATTTAGTGCTGTGAAGGGTAATCGGGATCCACCATGAGTTTGCCAAGCTTGTCGAACATGGCTCGCCGTTTCGACAGAATCTGTCCAGGTTAGTAGAGCCGATAAAATATCACTAAGTCAATCTCATTAAGCACAGTTTAGACGATTTCTTCCACACTTTGGCCAAATGATAGTTGGTATAGGGAAGGGCTAACTTTTGGAATTGAACCCGAAACCTCGCCAGCCGAATACTACACCATCTTCGTTAAAGTAACTTCCTATATCGTGAGGGATAGTATTGAGCAGTATCTCACTGCCACTAAATGTTACGCTAAAGAGAGTTTGGCCAATTCCTGGGATTGAACCCGGGATCACTCGAAAGCCAGCCCAATACTTAACCGACTGTGTTACAGTAATTTGAAGGATAGTATTGGGCATTTAATTATTGATGTTAGTCTATAGAGAGTTTGGCCGCCTTTGAGAGAATTGAACCCGAAACCTCTTGCCAGCCCAATACTATCTTGCATGCGTTAAATTAACTTGGAGGTTTTTTTTTAATAGCGTATTGTACTGGCTGCCACACAAGGAAAGTCTCTAAGGGATGTATCGTATAGTAGTGGTCATTTCTTCACTGCCACTACATGTCAGTCTATAGAGAGGTGAGCTGCCTTGAGATAATCGAACCGGAAACCTCTTGCAAGCCAGCCCGGTACTAAACCTACTGCGTTACAATAGCGTGAGGTTTTGTATTGGGTATTGAAAGTACACTGTGGTGCATTTTTGCCACAAGGAAAGTCACTGAGGGATTGTATTCGTATCAGTTATACTCTTGACATAACCCTCCTCACACCGACCACAAACCCTCGTACTAGTTCTTTATCAGAGGGGAAATGGAAACCGACAATTTGAGAGTAAACGGAAAAACCGACTGAAAAACCTCTTGCAAGCCAGCCCGATACTAAACCTACTGCGGTTTTGTATTGGGTATTGAGTGTACACTGTAGTGCATTTTTGCCACAAGGAAGTGTCTCTAAAGTCCAGTTCGGTGCAGACTAGGAGGAGGTTTTGCTCTTGAGGATGACTTCCCTCTCTTTCCGGATGAAGTACTTCTGGAGGGGAGTGATGAGGAGATGAAGAGGGTGGACGAAGCACAGCATCATCGTTATACAGTTGAACAGATTCACCTGCAGCACAAGGAAAATAAATATATTAAAACTAAACTCATTCCTTTATAGATCCGCGTTCAAGCAAGCTGGTTCCAAAAGAAGCAATCAGGTTTAAGTTCAACACTCCCCAAAGGGACGTCATTGAGAGCAAGTTTTGGAGGAAATCGTCAAAAGTATGTCCGTAAAAGTGACCTTTTTTGGTATGTGTATGAACACTGAACTATATAAAGATAGCCTACCTAAAAGACCATCTGGTTCCAAAAAAGCAATTTAGTTGACACTTGAAACGTCCCCAAAAGTAAACTCATTAAGAACAAACATCAGAGGAAACATTTCCGATGCCAAAAGTATGGGAAATTTCCGTAAAAGTGACTTTTTTCCAGTGTACCAAATGCTGAACCATATTAGTTAAAAGTTAACATACTCAAATACAATCTGGTTAGAAAGCAATTTTGTTGATGTTTAACACATCTCAAAGTGACGTTACTGAGAACAAGTTTCGGAGGAAATAATTATAAACCGTAGAAAGAATGGGTAATTTCCTTAAAAGTGGTAACAAAAAAAGTAAACTTAGCACTTAAAAGTATTTCCTTTAAGTGCATCAAATCCTGAGCCTTATCGGTTGACCTACCTGAAAGACATCGGATGCCGATCTGGATTCCCAGACGTACAGCGGGAACTGCAGTAAGGAACCGATGGCTGCTGTTGTGCTCATGATGCCCAGCAGGCGATTGAAATGGCTGGCGGGGAACCTGCAGGAAATTTAAAAAAAATAATTTACATATAATTTAACAACCCAATTTCCACCATTAATAATTTCACTTCTAAAACGGCACAAGCGGCCTTTACAACTAAGGATTCGATAATGATATTCCTATCACATATTACGCGGAAACAAAAATCCTGCGTAGCGAAAGTGTTAAGACTTTCCTTACCAAATATAAAAACGTTACCTTTAAAATTAAAAAAATAGTCATTTAATTTGTCTTACGTAAGTTGTTTATTACGATGTAATTGTAATTTGCTTATTTAGATAAAACGTCAGCAGGCAAATTTTCTTATAGTCCTCCCACCACTTCTTAGCATCTATGGCGTGTGTTTTAGACGAGTCCAAACTATCACTCGTAAAACGAAAAGGGGTAAGGAAGATTTTGGTTTCAGCCAGAGTTACTATATTTGGCGATTCATTGCTTTTGCAGGTGCATATTTCTTTAAGGTTTAGAAAGAGTTTCTCAACTGAAGGGCAGTTCGAACTTGCATGGGTTCACTATTATTGCATAGCCATTTTTTTTTATAACTTATAGCGTTCCCCGAAGTGATACTGAATATGGTAAATAATGCATACTACAGATGCAAATCTATTGATGAGGAAGTCAAGATAGACAAGAAATGCACGTGCAATTGATGACGACCTTCAGCAATTAAATATAATCATCCTTTCACTAATAACCTATGTGTAGTTTTAGTGTGCCACATTATTTCCAACCAAACTAACCCAATAATCCGCAGGCTCGCCAAACACCATGGGATTGGCAACCCTGCCTCCTTTAGGTTCTCTACCTTTTTACAAAGTGGACGCTTCCACAATCAAAATATTTGGGATGCCAAGTTGTGGCAGGCGGACTATACCAATTGTTGTTAATGAGTACATACAAAAACGTAAATTTTTTTCAACTATTTGTTTCATACTATATCTTTAATTTATTATTACACTAACTTAGTTAACTTCTTAATTTTCAGTAGATCCAATTATATTGACTTTCTATTTTACCAAAAAGTCACTCAATATCAATCTGTATTTAATATGCATGTCACGAAAAATCGCAGTTTCGGAGAGTTGAACGAAAACTTCTTTCCCCTTCCCGAGGCAATTTAGCGCCCTTTTAGTGCCCTCTAGGCTAATAGTCTCTAGCTTAGTTCTATACTCTATTTTACCTTATCCTGAGATACGCTGTGGCCACCGCAACGTGGAACGACCTCAAGATAGTGGTGAACGCGATGGAGATGTAGACAGCGACATCGTTCTCGAAGAACTTGCAGAACTGTACGGTGGCCTGGGCCATGGTGGTGAACAGCATGGGCCAGAAACCGGAACGGAGCTTGATTAGCTTGCGCTTGTCGAAGTCGGGCTCTGTGGTCAGGAAAAAACAGAAATTATTGACAATTCATTCAATGTGGGAATGTTTCTTATGATGTCACGCTCTCTGTACTACGATTTCATTGGTTGTTTCAGTTTCAATTCACGATCGGAATGCGGAAATAGATGAAAAGAAACTTTTCTTTCTATGCAAGTTTTCTTTAACGGTCCTTTCAGTCACAGTGATGCCATTTGGCATCATCATGTTTCTGATCATAATGTAAAAAAAATAATAGGGCTGACATCTATTCGGATTAATAAAAAATATCTTCTAATAGAAAAAAGTTTGAAGAATCGAATGATGTGCTTTTTGATATCATAAATGGCTATAGACGATCAGAAAAAAATTCTAAATTGATGATGCCAAATTGTCATTGGGACTGAAATGGTTAATAAATGATTAGGACAACCAACAGCACAGCAAGAAGCTGGCATTTAAAAAAAAAACGCACTAAAATATTCTTAGAAAACTCACTTTCGAATACCAAAACAAAAGTAATTCGAGAAAAATGAAAACAAACCGCTAGCTGTTTGCCAATAGCCGACTGAAACAACCCCATTAAAAAAGCAGTGTTCGGAAAAATTAAAAAAGACCAGCTCAGTTCGATTCCCATACTCCACAGATGGTGAAACGAACTAAAACCACATTACAAATGAAGAGCTTAGTGGAAGAACGTGATATGCGACATTTTTGAAAAAAAAAAATTGAGATTGTATGTCAATGAACTTGTTTTATTTCCTCCAAGTAACAAGTTAAAGATAATACGTTTGCCATTTTTCATAAATTTGAAGTTATGGGGAATGGGCACGCTGGACCGGGGGTCTCCAAAGCAAAGTGCCTCAGTGTTAATCCTATGGTGAAAAAGATATTTTCTCTGCCACATTTCTCCGGCTGTATTGAATATTTTTACAAGCGGATTTTTTTATGTGATAAATGTAGCTGACTTACAGGTCCCGACCTTCCCACTTTTTGAAATTGGTTCGAATATATTTTTTAAATTTTCAATAAATAATTTCACACAAAATATTCGAAGCAAAAAGTGGGAAGATAGAGACATGTAAGTTATCAACGTTTATTATTTAAAAAAAAAAACCGTAAAAATATTCAATACAGCCGGAGAAATGTGGCATAGGAAATATTTTTTTCGCCATTGGATTAACACTGAGGCAGTTTTGAGTTTGGAGACCCGCGGTCCAACGCGCCCATTCCCCCTAAGTATTTTTTTTACCGTCTGTAAGTACCATTTTTAACGGATATAAGTGAAACTAAAAACTTTTAAGGTCATTTTCTCGTTAAGTTTCCTCCAAGTTCTTCAAATACCCCAAGAAGTTTACCTTTAGATTTCATAATTCTTAATTAGCTTTCACACTACGTTTATAACGTAAAAAGTGGAAGCTTTTATAATTGCATGTCCTTTTGCCTGTCAGTCAGTCTGTCATCCACTTTCATAGCATAAAACTACAAATGCTACACGTCAAAAAAAAAATCAGCGCAAATGTTAGGATTTCATTTGTAACAAGGAAAATGTCCTTTATCTGTCTTTACAACAAAAGTTTAGAACATTTTTTCCGTTATTACTAAGAGTTTAAAAAGCAACGTAGGCAAATTAAGTTTAAAAGATCTAAAAAGCCTACAGACGAACGAAGTTCCATCTTCAATGTAATGCATAAAAACGATCGTTTCGTTTGGTTTCAATACGTTGCTTTTTTAAACCATTATTAATAAAAATGAAAAGTTAAAAAGATCTAAAAAGCATATAGACGAACGAAGTTCCATCTTCAATGTAATGCATAAAAACGATCGTTTCGTTTGGTTTCAATACGTTGCTTTTTTAAACCATTATTAATAAAAATGAAAAGTTAAAAAGATCTAAAAAGCATATAGACGAACGAAGTTCCATCTTCAATGTAATGCATAAAAATGATCGTTTCGTTTGGTTTCAATACGTTGCTTTTTTAAACCATTATTAATAAAAATGAAAAGTTAAAAAGATCTAAAAAGCATATAGACGAACGAAGTTCCATCTTCAATGTAATGCATAAAATGATCGTTTCGTTTGTTTCAATACGTTGCTTTTTTAAACCATTATAATAAAAATGAAAAGTTAAAAAGATCTAAAAAGCATATAGACGAACGAAGTTCCATCTTCAATGTAATGCATAAAAATGATCGTTTCGTTTGGTTTCAATACGTTGCTTTTTTAAACCATTATTAATAAAAATGAAAAGTTAAAAAGATCTAAAAAGCATATAGACGAACGAAGTTCCATCTTCAATGTAATGCATAAAAATGATCGTTTCGTTTGGTTTCAATACGTTGCTTTTTTAAACCATTATTAATAAAAATGAAAAGTTAAAAAGATCTAAAAAGCATACAGACGAACGAAGTTCCATCTTCAATGTAATGCATAAAAATGATCGTTTCGTTTGGTTTCAATACGTTGCTTTTTTAAACTCTTATTAATAAAAAAAAGCGTTGAACACACAATTGAAGAGCTTAGTGATAGAACGTACTAAGTGACATTTTTGGAAAAATTGAGATTTTTGTGTCAATGAACATGTCATTCTTCCCTTTTAAGATAAAGTTTATGAAAAGGGGAAATATTGTTAAGTTAAGCATATTTTTTACTTTTTGTAATTGCCGCTTTTAACGTATTTAAGTGCAAACGAAAAACTTTCAAGCTCATTTTCTCCTTTTTGTCACTTAGCACGTTCTTCCTCTAAGCTCTTCAATTGTTTTTAAAGAAATAAAAATAACTTACCCTGTGAGGCCGAATTAAGTGTTCTGTCCATCACTATTCCTGCGATCGGCGCCAATAAGAGTGAAGATACTTGACACAAACCATAGATTTGTGTGTACATGCTCACTAGGGATACAAACGGTACAACTGTTTGGTTAAATGATTCAATTGCAGCTGAATAAGGGAGTCACCATGCTTATATTTCTATAACATTTGAGTTGCAGTAAGGTTGAAAGTGGAGGGAAACATTTAGTTTTTAGGGTTTTTTTTTTAAACATAATTGTTTCATATTCTTGCGGAATGTGAACTATGGAAGAATTCTAACGTTTGGGATACAGACGTATAAGCCTTTCACCTAACTACCAGGTTTTCCAGCAACACACTCCATATTTAAAAAAGTATAAATTTATAACTTTAAAATTTGTAAGAAATGCAGGAAACATTTCTGATTATATGCTACAGAAATACAGTTAAAAAATTAAGTTAAGTAATAGTTAAATAATTTTTTAGTTAAATATTGCAATTTTAATATCATCCTGTGAAAACAAGTTTATACTTCAGTCATTGTGCTTATCCCTCAGAAGGTTAAATCTCCCGATCAATAGAGCGGGCCATAGTCAAATCAAAGAACCATCAGATAAGTACTTTGAATTTTTTTTTCTTTGACCGTCATATAATTAGGCTGGCTCTACTTCCAACATTTTTAAGGCACCCTCGCATTTCCCTAGATTTTTTAAAATTTACTCGTATGAATTCTTATCTAATTCGTGACAATGCTAAAGTGATGCGCAAATTAACACGAAAGAAATTTAAATTTCTAAATACTTCTCAAACACGAGATCCCAATCACTCTTTTGGCTCAACATCAAGTAGTTTCTTGTTTCTGAATAAGTACGATGCCCAGATGCAAAAATGTACAAATGAATTTTTATGGGTTTGTGTCACTGACTTTCCATTAACAATCAATGAAGCTTTCCATTAACAATCAATGAAGCTTTCCATTAACAATCAATGAAGCTTTCCATTAACAATCAATGAAGCTTTCCATTAACAATCCATGAAGCTTTCCATTAACAATCAATGAAACTTTCCATTAACAATCAACGAAACTTTCCATTAACAATCAACGAAACTTTCCATTAACAATCAACGAAACTTTCCATTAACAATCAACGAAGCTTTCCATTAACAATCAATGAAGCTTTCCATTAACAATCAATGAAGCTTTCCATTAACAATCAATGAAATTCTTTCCTTTGTGCCTTTTAGAATCGATTTTGATTTTTCTTGTTATGTAATATGTATCTACATTCTTTGCAAGCTGACATATTTGACTGAGGTGTTCCATAATAGAAATTTAACCTACCAACACTCTTTTGGCTCAGTCACCGAGAGTTGTTGCTAGACATTTCCCCGTTTCTAAATAAGTAAGATGCCCAGTAAATGCGGAAATCAATTTTTCATGGGTTGGTGTTAATGATTTTCTCATGAACTATAGTTTCAACTTTCTATTCCAACCTATTTTATATTTTTCATGTAATAAGGGGGATGTAGATTCTTTGCAAAATGACACATTTTACTGAGGTGATCTTTTATATTACTGTGCCACATTGAATAAAAAAATGTCTATAGTGCTTCCTATCACAACGCAAGCTTCGAAACCACTTCTTTCCCTACCCCCCTCGTGTGGTTTTCCAGGAAACGGTGTGAGTGTCACTGTTTTTTGGGTCCTCAAGGCATCTTCTAATATGCCACATAATTGTATGATTTAGGCGCCCACGATTTTCCCATCCAGAAAATTTGACGACTCAGCAGGGGCTCGAAGCCGCAATCTAGGGGAAGGAAAGTGATTTCGATGCCTGCATTGTAACTAGAAGGACTATAGCCTTGGAAAGATCAAACACTATTTCATAGCAGAACTTAAACTTACCGATGTGCACGTCCGAGCTGATCCTCTCCATCCACAAATGCAGTGAACCCGAGTAGTTGAGAGTGGCCAGTAGCAACCAGGAGAACCAGTACTGGTGAAAGGAGTACGAGAAGGAAGTGAGGGCTGTTTTGAAAGGCAGACTCTCTTCGCTCAGTGTCAGCTCGACCACAGACTCGCCGTTCTGATGCAGAGCTATTTGGGAAGAATCGGTAGATTCTAATTAAAATTTAGAATCCAAAATCCTTTGATAAGCTAAATTACCAAGTGTCGGTCCGTCACACAAGCAACCTCAAATAACATCCGCGCTAGATGGCGCTGATTTACTACTGTGTTACTATAGTCCTCCCACCACTTCTTGGCATCTATGACGTATGTTTTAGACGAGTCCAAACTATCACTCATAAAACGAAAAGGGGTCAGGAAGATTTTGGTTTCAGCCAGAGGTACTATATTTGGCGATTCGTTGCTTTTGCAGGTGCATATTTCTAGAAACAGATTCTCAACTGAAGGGCAGTTCGCACTTGCATGGGTTCACTATTATTGCATAGCTATTTTTTTTTTTTAACTTATAGCGTTCCCCGAAGTGACACTGAATATGGTAAATAATACATACTACAGATGCAAATCTATTGACGATCAAGTCAATATATAAAAGAAATGCACGTGCAATTGATGACGACCTTCAGAAATTTACTATAAATCCTCCTTTCACTTATAACCTATGTGTAGTTTCAGTGTGACACATTATTTCCAACCAAACTAACCCAACAATCCACAGGCTCGCCAAGCACCATGGATTGGCAACCCTGCCTCCTTTAGGTTCTTTACCTTTTTACAAAGAGGACGCTTCCAAAATCAAAATATTTGGGGTACCAAGTTGTGGCAGGCGGACTATACCAGCCACCTAGATAATAAACATAGCATATAGGATGAATCAACTTGAAATTAAACTTGAGGTACTTTTTGGTAGATGCGGGTCGTTGTAATATCTTCGCAATCTTACGTTGGTGACCCGGATGCGATCTCTCACCCACTCCTACTGATTCCTTAAGAGGAATTCTTAGTCTTAATGAATGGATTAGATTTTTAATCACATATTCCACAAATACTTGCTTTGCATGTTAGCCCTTTTTCCCGTATGGATCAACCATAACATCGAAATGAACAATTTGAAACGAAAATGGTATCTAGTAATTTAATTATATATTTTTGAAGTTTTAAAATGCCAAAAATTACAGCAGATGGCGACACTATTTTAAAACTTTACCAATTAATAATTAAAAACAGGATGTTATTTTCTCTATTAAATTTGTTTTAAATTGATGTTATGATGATTCCCATAAATGGTGAAAATGGGATAACATGGCAAAGAAATTCTTTTGCAAAAATGGTGATTTCAAAATTAATGCATTATCTTAATGGGACTGACAGTCCCTCTTAAGAAATCTCTTAATTTTAATTGAAATCGGGAAGACTTTGATAAAGTAATTACATACATGCTTGCTCTTCATTTTCTATAGTTATCCATAGCTGTACCTGCCGTGGGATGTAAAGGAGTAACACAATCAGTTGGACCATTTTTGCGCGAAATAATCAGTCTTTCAGCATACTTTCTTATGGGTTAGAGTTAGTGAGTGCTTGCAACAATGATCCAAGTCAATGTGTTGGTTTCTGCAGTTTACCTACACTCTTAAAACAAAAGAGTGAAATTCACTCCTATAGGAGAAGTGCATTTTCGGCACCGGGAGGGTAAACGGAGTAAAATTAACGTCAGACATTTGCAGTAATAACAGTCGTCGCTTTTAGAGAGTATGAGTGACGCAGATTGTTTTCTTTTATTTCTCTTTACCACACTCTACGAAAAAGAGTGAAATTCACTCCTATAGGAGAAGTGCATTTTCGGCACCGGAAAGGAGTAGAAATTAACTCAGACTGAGTTAAAACCGCTCGTTTTAAGAGTGTAGGACGCAGATTGTTTTCTTTTATTTCTTTTACCCACTCCGAAAAGTGAAATTCACTCCTATAGGAGAATGCATTTTCGCACCGGAAAGAGTAGAAATTAACTCAGACTGAGTTAAAACCGCTCGTTTTAAGAGTGTAGGACGCAGATTGTTTCTTTTATTCTTTTACCCACTCCGAAAAGTGAAATTCACTCTATAGGAGAAGTGCATTTCGCACGGAAAGGAGTGAAATTAACTCAGACTGAGTTAAAACCGCTCGTTTGTTTTAAGAGTGTAGGCATTGTATAAGACATATCCAAGTTTTTTTTTTTATAAGTACCACAAATTCGATTACGGAATAACATTAACCCATTATAGACGACTTTGAGAATATCCTTAACACATGCATTTCCGAATAAGAACTAAGTTTTAATGGATTTGTTTTTTCGTGTAAATTAATTTGTTCTACCTAAATTGTCCCGGACTATTGTCTTCAATACTCTTATATTTTGTTTATGTAGGTAAATTTAAACAAAAAGCTCATTTTCGCTTGGCTAATTTTCTTGCCAACCGTCGTTAACAGATTAGTGTTCCTGAACCTAGCTCTGTGCTATTCCAATTGAAAACATAATCTTCTAAGCCAAATTACTCCGGCTGTATTAAGTATTTTTATGTGAAGACGTTTTTTTTTAATACCTCTATAATACCACTTTTAAAAAAAAAATTAGTTCGAATATTCTTTTCAAAAATTTTAATAATTGTACAACAAAATATTCGAAATTTTTTAAAAATTGAAATTATTTATTCATTAAAATAATGCCCTTCCCCAAATATTTTCGGGTCAACAAAGAGTTGAGAAATATTTTCATAGATGGCAGCACCACAATATCAAGTTAAGAATATGAATAAAATTACCTTTTATCTGAGGAATCGGCTCCAATCCTTCAATAGCTTTTTTCATTGTCAAAGGGGAAGCTTAAAAGAAAGTAAAAATATTGTAATATATAATAAGAAGATCTGTGTTAAAGAAGATTGTTTTAGCATAAATGTTTAAACTGGTTCCGAAAACCCAATAAACCTTACCCGACAGGGACGAATTCCCTACAGGTTCGAAATATCCCGACGTATCAATAAATGAATGCCATTTTGCTTAATTAAGGGCAGTTTGTTTATTATTATTTACATTCATATTTTTGCCTTATTTGCTGTCGGGATAGTCGGATTGCAAACCTACCAACTCTCAAGATTTAACTCAGTAATACTATTTTTTGGATTTCGGGATCCAAGAGAAGTTTAGTGTATCCCTTTTCGGAAAATCCGGCAATTGGTACAGATGACGCGGAAATTCAGAAAGTAGGTCAAAATCCGGTATTGCCGGAGACAGTTGCTAGGCAATCATTTGACCTATGAACATACTCATTGCTCTTTTAAGGGCATATCACACGAGTGAAAATTGTTCAACCCAACCCTCAAATCAAGTATATCGTCAACATAAAACCTCAAAGTTGGATGTAATCTGCCGTCTGTTATGGGAGTTGAGGTTGAAGAAAGTATCTACACCGTCGTCAACCCCACATTCAATTAACACGAGTGAAAATTGTTCAACCCAACCCTCAAATCAAGTATATCGTCAACGTAAAACCTCAAAGTTGGTGTAATCTGCCGTCTATTATGGGAGTTGAGGTTGAAGAAGGTATCTACAACGTCGTCAACCCCATATTTAATTAACACGGAGTGAAAATTGTTCAGCCCAAGCCTCAAATCAAGTATATCGTCAACGAAAACCTAAAAGTTGGGTGTAATCTGCCGTCTATTATGGGAGTTGAGGTTGAAGAAAGTATCTACAACGTCGTCAACCCCATATTTAATTAACACGGAGTGAAAATTGTTCAGGGCCCAACCACTCAAATCAAGTATATCGTCAACATAAAACCTCAAAGTTGGATGTAATCTGCCGTCTGTTATGGGAGTTGAGGTTGAAGAAAGTATCTACAACGTCGTCAACCCCATATTTAATTACTAACTTTGGCATTACTTGCTGTCGGGCTGCCGGATTACCAACCTGCAAACTCTCCAGATTTAATACAGTAATACTATTTTTTGGATTCCGGGCTCCAAGAGAAAGCCTGGCTGACCCAAATTAGTATTTGAAACAACCAGATGTAGAGATGACTGCTTTTGTCACAGCGAAGAAGCAGGTAATTTTATAACATGCGTAGATTCAACCAACTTTTATGCGGACAGATAAATTTCCGCCAAACATGAGAAAGTTTTATTTATGACTGGCCGAAAATTGAATATGCGAGCAACCGTTCATTCTACTCTGGCAACCCTATGCCTAACTTTATGAAGTCGAGATTAAAATTGAAGATCGAGTTTCGTTGGAGGTCAGGTTGAATGAAGGAGCCCCCATGGGATATGCCCTTCAGTTTCTATTTTACTTAGAATAGACTTTTTTTAAAGGGGGGAATGGGCGCGCTGGACCGCGGGTCTCCAAACTCAAGTACCTCAGTGTTAATCCAATGGCGAAAAAACTATTTTCTCTGCCACATTTCTCCGGCTGTATTGAATATTTTTACAAACGTTTTTTTTTTAATAATAAATGTAGATAATTTACAGATCTCTATCTTCCCACTATTTGAAATTGCTTCGAATATTTTGGGTAAAATTATTTATTAAAAATTAAAAGAATATTCGAACCTATTTCAAAAAGTGGGAAGGTTGGGACCTGTAAGTCAGATACATTTATCACATAAAAAATCCGCTTGTAAAAATATTCGATACAGCCGGAGAAATGTGGCAGAGAAAAATATTTTTTTCGCCATAGGATTAACACTGAAGCACTTTGCTTTGGAGACCCCCGGTCCAGCGCGCCTATTCCCCCTTAAATAGGGTATTTGACTATTGTTTTTATCATCGTAAATTAAGCGAATAAACAAAATAAAAAAAAAAAAAACTTTTCTGGTTTTTTTTCAAAAATTTTGTTAAGAAACGTAAAAAATGAATTTTAAAATTCGTATGATAAATTATGCTAGAACACGCTTTCTGACTGTCACGTGGTATCTGTGACGTCACCAGTAAGTATAAAAAAAACTTTGAAACACCATATTGAAATCTTCTTTAGACAAATTTTAACAATTCGTTTCTGTAAAACCGCCCTCCATTATCTCTATAATTCTTGTTTCAATAGTAAATTAGATAAAATCAAGTTTAATTGCAAAAAAACATCCCGCCGGTTTGTTTATACTTCCTAGTGAAGTCAGCCGAATCGGCATGTTTCTGATCACGTGACTTACCGGTGAAAAAAACTTTTAAAATGATTTTTATTTATTAATTAAATATTTATTTCACACACAAAATATAAACGTTTGTTATTTTTGAGTTTAAACTATAATTGAAATACTATTGGAAGGTATTTCTGCGATACAGTCATGAACCATATTTTATTTCCTTTTGTACATACCTGGTAATCATTTCAGGCTTTAAACATAAAAAATAGTAAAATACCTGGAATGGCGTTGAACTTGCCGACCTTCCCCGTCGTGATGACAGCAATATCTCCAACCTTCTTGAACAGCTTCTCCCTGTGTTTCTCAGAGTCGTCCACGATTCTGTCCACGGGCAGGCAGAAGAGAGTAAAAGGCAGCATGCAGAAGCTGAAGGCCACCAGCACGTAGCACACCCATTCCCAGTCCAGTCCTGCATCGTATCCGTACTGTGGAAAACATGAAGTATATACAATATTTAGTTGTAAAATGACTAATATTTACTTAATGGTGCGACGGTTTTGCGTGCTGAGTTCAATGCAATCCATCTGTAGATCAAAAAACTTTTATTTACGTACACTTTACCAATGAAAGGCGTTTCCCTTGGTTGGCCTCTACCTTTAAAATTAGAAAGATCCATTTACGGTCGGTAGTGCTGCCTTCTATCGCGTTAATCTCGAACAAAGAACATGTGCTGTAGACTCAAAAACGAGGAAATCGTGTACAGGGCCGGATTTAAAGATTTGCCGATTGTAGGCTACGATTGATTTGCCGCCCCTGTCACAATGTTCTCCGCCTTCGGGGAAAGGTAGCTGGTTAGCTGCAAAATAGGGTGGTATGTGCTGTTCACATATTAGACTCATCGATGTACCTTTACACACTAAATCGAAAGCGAAATAGGCGAATTTTTTTAAAAAATGTTCTACTATTTTTCTTTCAACTTAGAAATCCGGGAGGAGGGGGTGCAATTTCCCTCGCAGTGACCATGTTTGCTACGAAATATTAGTATTATATATGCATTTACGGTTTAAGCATTAATGTAAATTATTTGTTTTCTTTCTTAATAATATTCGTATCTTTGTAATATTTTTTTATGCCGAATGCCGCTTTAATTGGTCTTAAAATTTGCCGCTCAAAAAATTCTCCGTTCTAGGCTACAGCCTATTTAGAAATCCAGCCCTGCTCGTGTAGTAGACTTCAACGAGAGAAGCCAGGTAGTGGTGCTGCCCTCTTCCGTGCCGCATGAGAAAGCAATGGACTCTTCGGCACGGTGTATAGGGTAGCCCCTACAGCAACATCACTTCAGGTATTCAGGGTTGCATGCTTCCTGAGCAAAGGTGACTTAGCCCCCATAATACCCTCTCAAAAAGATAAGAATGAAATGCGTTATCTAAATTCTTCAGTTTAATTTGAATTTTATTAAGTTTAACCAGAGCCCCCCTTTCATATAATATCTTCTCTTTCTAACTTTGTTTCGCCTAATGCAACCCGGTGCACGGCCAACTTCAATAACAAGGCCAGAGAAGCTCTTCCAAACATGAGCGTAGACGAAAATTTTGACGTCACTGTTCCCAGTGCCGAAGATCGAGAAACCAGTTCGGACGCATTCGGAACCCTAAAATTGTGGTCAGCCGTGAACGAGTGGTTCCGAACTGGTTTCGAGATAGGTTGTCTTCATCTTCGGAACAACGTCACTCGGAACTCTGACGTCAAAATTTCCGTCCCCGAGCTTGTTTGGGAAAGCTTCTTCGGCCTTAGTAGTTGAGTAGGCCGTGCCCGGTGACCCTCGAATGGATGGTTGAGTTAAATTATCGACGTACTTGAGCTACTGGAGTCGTAATTTAGAAGCACAGTCAAGTGATGAGCCAACACCCCAGTAGGCACCCAACACACCTTTAAGGAACACCATGGGGACTTAGAAGCATATGTAACGTGCACTCCCGCAACACGGGGGCACGTCGGACTCTTTAGCTGCCTACGCCGTTTATAGATTGGCATTTATTTTGGCAATGCCCGGAATCGAAAGTGGGACAACTATTTCAATGTGACACATTGACATTTAAGACATTTCTACATTTTACTGACTATTTTCTAATGAAAAAATTACAATTCTCACTGATTTTGGATACATGACCAAGTTGTCCCAATATTTTATCTTTTCTACAGAAAGAACCCTCTCATTTCCTCCGAAGAACACATGATGCGCCATATCTTTTTTATGTCTCGTCCTTGGACACATGTCTAGCCCAAGTTATATATGTTCTGCCTAGAAAAAGGGGCAGGAACCTTAAACAGGGGTCCCTGTAAGGGGATACACCAGCCCTCAATTTATTCTCAGATTTATATTTGAGAGAATATTCCTCTAGGAAGTAATATTTTAAAAAAATAATCTGACATCAAAATTAAATCTGATGATCAATCTGAAAATTGGTCTGATTTATAATTAAAACAAGTAGGTTTGTACAGAATCTGTTACTACCCGCTTTCGCACAACAGTTGTGTTTAACAGGTAAAAAAGGCGACAAATACAGCATTAATTCTATATTAAACATTTACATGCTAAATTTGGCTAGTTTCATTTATTTTATTTCGAAATTCATAATTATTACTTATCGTTTGCAAAATAATTAATTTCAAAAATAATATGTAATATTCCTCGCTTTAAATAGATAAAACATTCATATCAATGTACAAGAATCTCGTAGTGAAATATATTTGACGTCATTCAACTGATCGATGTCGCAAAAATAAATTTATTTTAATTTATTGTCTAAAAGAATTAAAGTTTCTCGATCGATTGTTGCGAATGGCAATGGTGATTAAATTCTAATAAAAATGGCTTCCTATGCTTTTTAAATGAGCATTAAATTTTGCAGTTTTTTAAATAATTGAAGTAACATTCGAATTTTTTCTGAAATTTTCAATGTATTCTAATTTCGATGCGCTGAATTTTTTGACTATCATACTTGTCCGTAGCATTTGTAGTTCAGGCTATGAAAGTGGGTGACGGACGGACAGACGGACTGAACGATTATAACACCTTCCACTTTTTACGTCATAAACGTAGTGTGGAAGCTAAAATGCATAGGCTTACAGCGAAGTCTTCTATGTTATTACGATGGGGGGAAAAATTATAAGTCAAATGACTTCGGCTCTATCGAATATTTTTTATGAACTGTTTTTTATCTGATAGATGTAGCTGGCTTACAGGGCTCATAAAATACCACTTTTTAAAATTGGTCCGAATACATATAGATTTAAATTTTCAATAAATAATTTGACAACAAATTATTCAAACCCATTTCAAAAAATGGAATTAGAGCTCTGTGAGTCATTTACATTTATGAGATAAAAACCTTTTGTAAAAATATTCAATACAGCCGGAGTAATTTTTGCTTAGAAAATAAATTTTCCATTAGATTAACACATAGATAAGACCCCGGTTTGGAGACACAGCTACCTCTCCCTTGAACCCCAAACTACGGCCTTGACTTCTTGTGTCTTAGTTACCTCCATCTCCAAGAAAAAAATAGGAAGATAACTGGGTCATGCACCCCTATGCTGGTGGAGTTTTTTCTCACAGATTCTCATGGAAGTTTTAAGAATAAGAACAAGGGTTTTTTTAGGGGGGGGGGGACATAGTATAGAAAGGGAGAGCAGTTTTTTTCAAATTGACGATAGGGAGCCTTTTACTTTAATTTTTTTTTCAAATATAAATATGCTTTTTGATGAGTCGAAAAAAAATCCACCGGAAATAGGTCAACTACCCGATCTAAAGCTGCTTTTAACTTTCCCCGAGTATTAGCTATAAAGTGAATATACTTTTCACGGAAAATTCAGAATTTGACTTTTTTTCTTAGTAGTCATTCAAAGTTTAGAATTTTAGAAGAACAAATGAAACAAAACATTAAAAAAACGGCAATGAACATTTAAAAAATAAATTGTCTTCTACTTCTGATAAAATCATGACATCTCCCATGCTTCGCATGTGCATGTTTCGTTCATGAATATGCATTATTATAAAATTATTATAGAGTATTACAGGATAAAATTAGAATAAATTTTAGAAGTAATTTTTTTAACTATATTAACTGGTTCAACGTAAAAAAAATCCTGACGGTTAACATAAAATCCGGTTAACACAAAATGTTTATGTGCACCCTCCGAGTTCGAGTTAATGGGGTTCGACTGTATTTACAAAAAATATGAAGTTTTTATTAATATTTTACTAAAAAGTTTCATAAGAAACTAAGTAGGATTCAGTAAGTTAAAAGGTGCCATTTATTCCCACTAGTCCGAACACTTAATAAAACCGTCCCTGAAGGAAGTTTATACAAATTTTATTTAATCAAGGTTCTAACAAGATTAAATGCTTATATAAATAACAGCATAAACAAGGATTTAAAAGCATTAACTGAATTAATGCTTCAATTCCTTTTCCAATCGATAATCTATTTTATTCGATTTCGTCATCGGAATCGAATATCAATGACGTTCTAACGTCATCGAAAGGTTTTAATCTCGGATTATTCCAAATATTGCAGAAGAAGAAATCAGCGCATTGTTTTCACCTTGTTGAAAAGAAAAATCTTCGATAAAATATGAGAGTCCTTCGGTTCGGATTTATTGTTACTTACGTTGGAGTTTGAATAATTTTTAATAATCAGGCATAATGTATATCAAGGAGACGGCTTTTTTAAAAAAAAATTCTATACAATACTATACAATAATCTCATTTGCAATATCGAATACCAGCAACTTTATAATTAAAAAAGATTTATTATATTATTTTATTTTGCTGAAATTTCTGAAAATGGAATATAATATTTTTAAAAAACACTCCAGATATCAATAGTACTTTGAAAAATATTGTAACATATTTTGCTAATCAACATTGAATTGGTTTTATATTACGGCATTTATATGCAAGGCCTTAAAATTCACAGATATATACTCTTAAAACAAACGAGCGGTTTTAACTCAGTCTGAGTTAATTTCCACTCCTTTCCGGTGCCGAAAATGCACTTCCCCTATAAGAGTGGATTTCACTCTTGTTTTAAGAGTGTAACTCTTTAAATATACTTTTGTATCAGTCGTCCCGATCTTCTATAAATTGTTTTCTCGATTTTTATAGTAATTTGAATGATATCTAACGTCTTAATTTTTGAACCTTACCTTTGTAAATATAAATATAGATGCCGACGCAGTGAATGCCCCACTGTAGAGCGTAATCACAGTTGATCTTCGATTAGGAAACAAGTTGGAAATCTGGAAAAAATAAATGAATGTTATTAAAAATAAAATATCATTTTAATTATAACCTCATATTTAAAAAGATTAATTTGTTAACTAAGTTCAGGTTGAAATATTACCATACAAATGGTTTTCTCATGTTACATAAAATTTCTTAAAATAGTTAATGAAAACTAGCTTAATATACAAGGCGTTTCATGGGTGTACTCTGAAATGCGACGATTTTTATTTTATGCTAACCAATCCTCCTCTTCACTGGTCAGCAACCCCTCAGGATGTTATAATCCCTCCCAAGCTGACATCATCATCAATGAAAAAAAAATGGATGTCTTATAGGCCCTTCGATTTCCTGGCCCAGGAATTAATTGAGGAACAAAAACGTGGTTCAACAGTTGACCTGTTGCTGCAAATTTGCAAGAACTGTCATATGTGGAGATATTTAACGCATCTTAAAACCGACACCCATTTAAAGTTCGGAGTTTTGGGAGAATAAATTTCTCAGTAGAAAAACTTTTTTATCAATTTTTAATTTCCAGCTCTTGTCGTGAAAACATTAACTTTTAAGTTTTGCTTGTACGAAGATAAAAGAATATTTAAATGAAATTTTGCCGCAAACACCTTACTAGCAGGAGTAGGGAATCATATGTATTTTTAGGATAAAAATCTTTGTTAATTTTGTAACCATTTCTTCTAACTATATTGTGGTCTAATGTCTGTTCAAGGCTGATAGTGTCATTGTTTTCTTGTGTTGTGGTGCCCGTTCCGGTGTTGAGTTTCAAACAAGTAGGTTTGTAACAGAATCTGTCACTTAACCCGCTTCCACACAATAGTTGTGTTTAACAGGTAAAAAGGCGAAAAACACATCATTAATTCTATATTAAACATTTACATGCTAAATTTGGCTAGTTTCACATTTATTTTATTTCGAAAATTCAATAATTATTACTTATCGTTTGCAAAAATTAATTTATATTTCAAAGAATAAATATGTAATATTCCTCGCTTTTAAATAGAATGAAAATATTTCATATCAACATACGAAGAATCTCGTAGTGAAATATATTTGACGTCATTTCAAACTGATCGATGTCGCAAAAATAAATTTATTTTAATTTATTGTCTAAAAGAATTAAAGTTTCTCGAGCGATTGTTGTGAATGGCAATGGTGATTTAATTCTAATAAAAATGGCTTCCTATGCTTTTTAAATGAGCATTCAATTCTGCAGTTTTTTTTTAATAATTGAAGTACTTCGAATTCGAATTCCTTTCTGAAATTTTCAATGTCTTCTAATTTCGATGCGCTGAATTTTTTGACGCATCACACTTGTCCGTAGCATTTGTAGTTTGGGCTATGAAAGTGGGTGACGGACAGACGGACGGACTAACGATTATATACCTTCCACTCTTTACGTTATAAACGTAGTGTGGAAGCTAAAACAAGTTTTAAAGTCAATATACTTCAGTTACTCAAGTATCGCAAAAATGTATTCGATATAAAAGTAGGGGTGTGTAACACTACACGACTTTCAATTAGCACTTAAGAAATCAATACACATTTAAAGCGTTATAATAAGCTTATAATTTTAATAACTTTAAAACCAAAAAAAATTCTGCGGTAGCAATCCTCTGCGCATGCGCAATTTTCTCGAAAACCCATTATGACGTTCGACAGGTTCTAGGAATTCGTGTATCAAATTTGATATCTGTAGCTTTTAGTTTCAGCTGTAAAAGGTTTCAGACAGACGGACCAACGTTCAAAAATCACTCTTTTAGTATCAGCACCCTCCCAAAACGTGTAGAAAACACAAAAATCTCCATTTCGGAATTTCGACCTCATCGCAATACTTTTATTACCTTATACTCCATATTAGGTAATCGAAAGTAACAAAAACAAAAGTTTAAATAATGTGGTTTCGAAATAATTTCCATATCGCCTACAGTATTTAGATATAAATTGCAAATAAACAATAAAGCGCCGATTTACCGGCACAATAAACAAAGCACCTTATCAATTTTTCTTCCCATTCTTCCATTAACTAATCTAATCAATTTTCTTCTATCAATTTCCTTTCTATACATTTCAAGTTTAAAAGAAACTTTATTGTTTTAAATCGAAAGTAATTGAAAATCAAAAGTTATCAATCTAAAAAAAAACTTATTTAATGTTGTTACGGTTAAGTAAGCACAATAATCCCATTTCTACTAGGTTTAAAGTGTCTCCTTTAAAATTTCTTACAAAAAATATCGTACTAATTTTGATCTTTACCCCGAAAATCATTCATATAAAATATCATGAAAAGTATTTTTTAAAAAATTCTAATGATTGTATGCTGTATGTTTAAAACTATATATTTGAAATTACTTTAATATATAAATTCTAAAAAATATCCATTTCAAAAAGATTTTTTGGGGGCTTTATTTGCTATTTAAAAAAACTCAATCACATGTTAAATATTCGAAACAAATATAAATGTGTTTTTTTCGTATTTGAAAATTTACACTAGGGTCAGGTGGGTTAAAATAAGTAACGGGGTAAAATAGGTCAGTTTTAAAAATAAATTCCTTAAATACAAAAAAAAATTCTTTTCCTGGTGCCAGCTTTATATCTTATTGGTACTGTTCATCATTTTACATGCAAAACTAATTTGCCATTCAATATTTTTATTTGTAAAACTTTAAATTCAGGCTGTAGAAAACATTTGTTTTAAGAAAAGTTAGAAGTACGTGTATATTAATTTTTTATCTTATTGTGTACAGATACTTCTCAAGAACAAATCAGAAAGTTTCAAAGCAAAAAAAGGAAAAACTTATTTTTCGTAGCAAAAAACACTGAGTAGGGAAAAATAGGTCGTATTTCAAAATAGGTTGGGCTAAGCGCACATAACACAACATATTTTTTTTTGCTTTTTAAATCTCTTTCTGATGACTAATATTCTTATAAACTGCTTTTAATATTGGTTTGTCACTCTTTTACTCATAAATGACTGCAAATTTTAAATTAATTGTCCCCTTCATAATTGAAAACGGCTTTCAAGAATTTCAATCCGAAAACAGTGTTGGTGGATTCAAAAGAAGTGTGATATTTCCTCGAAAGATATTGTATGCAAACAAATGCTTAAAAAACAACGTTCCAGGCACAATTCCAACAGTTGAATCAAGGGCAATCACCAATTCAAAAAGTCACGCTGTTGCAGCAGCGTCATCTACGTCGGTAAACACAACAAGTTGGACTGTTTGAGCTACCATTCAAGATGAGTCAAGCATAGGTTCTCCTTTTAAGCACATCAAATCTACAATCATAGAGACACTTCTCCAAGCTAGCAATTGCTTGCAAGGAAGCAATGTAGAATGCAAAATAAAAGGAGGAAACTTATGCAGCAAGAAATGGGTTTGGTTTAGTTTGAATTATCGTCGCTCTAGAGCTACACGAGGGCTATTGGCGACGGGCGTCATATTTTAGAACCACAGTCAAGTGACGAGCCGACACCCAAATAGGCACCCAACGCAACCGTTAAGGGCGACATCGTACGCAGCGTTGGGATTTTGGGAGGATATTTAACGTGCATTCCCTCCACGCAGGGTAATATTCGTCGGACCAGCAAGAAATGGGGGAAATTTTAACTTTTTCAACTTCTTTAATTAGACTACATATCAAAAATGTAAGGATGGAAAAGAAATCTGAAAAATGTCTGTAAGGAAACAGAAGAAATGAAAAAATTAATTGTGAGAAAACCTACCACAGAGCTAATGTAGTTTTGACAATTTCTATTCACCGCAAATAAGAAAGTGGGTCCAGGTTGAGTTTTTGGGGATAAAACCAAAAAGGTTTTTCTTGGTAATCTTTCACAAATTGAAAAAACTCATACACAGCGATATTTTTAAGAGAAAAAGAAAGTTCCTACTTCATTTTCTCTTAAAGAGATGATGTTTCGAATGGAGATGCTTCTCAAATTGTAAAAGTCCTTCCTGACCCAGCATTGATCCTCAGGGAAGTGTATTAGTTCTTGTGAAGATTTATATCATCTTAACTGATTGCTTTCTAAACAATGTTGAGAAGTAATTTAAAAAAATTGAGCAATTGAAGCAGTTTTTAAAGCATGACCTATTTTACCCCACTACTGACCTATTTTAGCCCAACCCATGGGGTAAAATAAGTCATTGACAGCACTTTTTCGAACATATTTATCAATATCAAAAAAATATTCAGGTAAATTTCACTTTAAATGTTATAAGAAATATTCATTTGCATATCTGAAATATTTTTACACTGGTAGAATTGATATTTTTATTGCTCTGAAGGTGTGAATGCAAAATATGCTGGTTTTTTTTACCTATTTTGCCCCACCTGACCCTACACTCTTTAGTGCTTTCTTTTTACATACATTTTATCCGGAAATATGTAATTTCTGGAATTATTCATGTAAGGAATTTCCTTTTTACTCCCCCCTCTCTATAACTTAGAAAATTTATAATACTCAGATTTTCAAAGCTTGTGTCAGACATTTATAATTTTTTTTGCCTGATTTTATTTCAAATAATTTGGTTCAACCTATATATATCAGCGGCGATATCAAATTCATAAATTTTAGGAATTTGTAGCTATTTTGACGAGACGTTTTTCAGCAGTAAAATGATTCTACTCAAAGAAAGGGGATAAAGAAGGGAGCTTTCATAAAATGAGCCAAGGTAACTGTAAAGTTTTCGGAACGATACATCACTTTGTGGATGACCCCTCTTTTCTCCCTTTTTAAGAGTAGAACCTTTTAAGTACTGAAAAGCGTATTACTAAAATAGCTGCATATTTTACAAATTTCTGAATTTGAGATCGCTGCTCTTACACGAGTTCAACAATATTTGCAATAAAATCATGTAAAAAATGGAGAAATATCTGACACGTGCACAGAAAATGCACAATGGGCTTGTTTCACGTGGGATCTGGCAACGGCTCTGAGGTCTGGTTTTCATTTTTCTCGAATTACTTTTGCTGATATTCTTAGAAACCTCAATTTCGAATAAGTTATTTTAGTTTATTTTTTAAAATTACAACTTCTTGCTGTGCTGTTGGTTGTTTTAATCATTTATCACGGAAAACTTGCATTGAAAGAAGAGTTGGAATTTTTAAAAAATAACTAAAATATTCCTAGAAAATTCAATTTGGAATACCAAGGCAAAAGTAATTCGAGAAAAATGAAAACAAGACCGCGGAGCTGTTGCCAGATCCCTCGTGAAACAAGCCCATTACCAATAACTCATACTAATATTCATAACCTCTTTTTAAACTAACTTTTTGCATTGAAATTTGCATGGAACATATTTCATATAGCATGTCAAATGTCCAAAACCGTTTGTTTTCATAGACAAATGAGATTTTATGAGGATAATAACCGCAAGAACGGATTGTTGTTTCTCTAAATGCTTATAGAGTTGAACAAATTTATTGACACACTTTGCAATTTTTACGTTTTTTTTGCTGCATTTCTTACAAACTACTATGCAATATGAAAACTATTGTGTAAAATCCTGCCAAAAGTTTTTTTTAAATATTGTCCGAATGACTGCAGGTCTCCAAACCAAAATGCCTTTGTGTTAATCCAATGGAAAAAAAAAAGATTTTCCAAGCCACATTTCTTCGTCTGTATTGAATATTTTTACAAACGGTTTTTTTTATATAATAACCCTAGCTGACTTACAAAGCTCTATAATTCCACTTTTTGAAATTGCTTCGAATATATATTTTTTTAATTTTACAAAAAAATATTCGAATGAATTTCAAGAAGTGGGATTATAGAGCTTGTAAGTCAGGTACAATTACACTATAAAAAAAAACCGTTTGTATAGTAAATATTCAATACAGCCGGAGAAATGTGGCATAGAAAATCATTTTTCCTCATTGGATTAACACCATAGATATCATCGATAAAGTATTAGATTGGCAGATCACGTGACCCCCAATGCTAACGACGGGACGCGCATGGAGACCAAATAAGAGGGCAATGGGGCCAGGGTTGCCACCAGTTTTAGGAGAAAAACACTACGAAAAAATACCATTTAATTCTAAAATGACAAAACAATAACATAAAAAGTTTAGCTGCATTTTGGAATCTTTTTAGTGACTTTAAAAAAAACGTGAAACGTTTGCTAGTATTTTTATGGTATGTTTTTGTAATTTTAGAATTAAATGGTATTTTTTCGTAGTGTTTTTCTCCTAAAACTGGTAGCAACACTGGCCCCATTGCCCTCTTATTTGGTCTCCATGCGCGTCCCGTCGTTAGCATTGAGGGTCACGTGATCTACCAATCTAATACTTTAACTATGATATCTATGATTAACACAGAGGCACTTCTGTTTGGAGACGGGCGGTCATTCGGTCCCATTCGCCCTTAATCTCAACTGCAACTCAGCATCAGTTTATCTACTGTTCAAACATTCTAAATGTGGTTTCTCAATCAATAAAAAGTGTAATTTATTTCAATTTTTCATCACTATTTAAAATGACTGACTTCAAGGTCACGTAAACGAAGATTTAGTCAGCAAGAAGGGTGCCGAAACTCTTGGCGCAAGTTTGACAAAATAGTCTCGCCACAATTTATATCAGAAGATGCATTTAATATTTGTTTGGGTAGATAAAATGTTTTTTTTTTTGTCGTGTCCATGAGAGTCGAACTCTATATGTGTCCGTGAATTTTGATAATTTCTTCTACGACTTGCTTGATGTTGTCTCCATACGGGTCTAGCATAGTCGGCAGTACTCCAATCTTTCTCAGGCTGGCGCTCATAGCCGGACACTCATAGATGTGAGTAGGCGTAAGCTGTGTATCAGGACAATGTTCACAGCTTCTATAGATCTTCTTGCCATCTCCATCTATCTTCATACCCCTGTGGTGTCCGGTTCTCAGCCTAGTTATGTTTTAAGAGTAGATCTGTTCGCAGTTATTCAGAGAGAAGATGTTTGGTCTGAATGGATTTTTCTAAGCTTATATCTGGCCACTGCATTCGCATCCTGAAGAGAAACATCACTGCTGTAGTGTTGAGTCTCTGCCCTCTTGGCCAATCTATCCGCAGTTTCATTATCTTCTATGTCGACGTGTGCAGGAATCCACTGGAGGATGCAGGTCTTGTTTATAAAATGTATTTTTATGTAGGATAACTTTGATAAAGTGGACTAATTTTATATTTCAAGTAAGTACTAGAAAGTAAGTACAAGAAAAGTACTAGAAAGTCGCCAAAAACGTACAGCCACCAAAAAGGAATGTTTCCAATGGAAACCTGGAATTGTGTATACTATGTTTTGTCGCCAGAAAATTCTGTTTGTCGCCAAAGATTCCATTTTACGATATTTGCGCCCGCTAAATGGAAAAGTACCTAATGTTGTTTTTAATGTAAACTTCACTTTGTCACCGAAACCACACTTGTTTATTGGCTGTAATTGCTGAGGGTTTAAAAATGGTTCAAGTAATTTATGTTGAGTGTGGTCACAACGGTATGTTTTCGATCGTACTCGGTTCGTGCAGAGACTTGCACTTTCTATGGACAGATCAGGCTCCATTGCAATTTTTTGGGGACTTTTTTTGGCAATTTTGGAGGCTCAGTGGCCGAGAGATATTACTTGTCCGCCTCATAAGCCCAAATTTGCGGGTTTGAGCCGCGGCTGAATCGTCAGATTTTCTGGGCAGAGAAATCGTGGGCACGCATGTCATATGATTATGTGGCATGTAAAAGATCCCTTTAGTACCCATTTGTCTTGGGGCGAAATTAAATCTCGGCATGCTTTAAGATCTACAGAGAGCTCAGATTCATTGTAATCTAGATTCATCTTCTAAACTGGTAGCGAGAGTCGCCTCGATGGCGCCACAAAAAATGTTTCTCAGTTCTGGGGAATCTGCCGAGTCTGCCAAAGCTTAGCCTCCAATAAAGCAACTCTATTTGGAAAAAAATTTAAATAAACTTAATCTGATTAAGGTTAGTTCAAACTGTTTCAAACCCTCTCTCCCAACTCTAAAAAAAGCCGAACGGTGTTCACCAAAGTGCGAAATCCTGACCCTGACACCACTTTGCATCGAAGTGGAACACGTTACTTTCGAAAGGCATCCCCAATTAGCCCCAGACAAAATGAAATAACAATTCCACTCGTGTGATCCATTAAACATAAGTCGCCATTTTGTTTGGGTGAGTGTGTTTTATGAGTTTGTTGTCTGAACATCGATGCGCGTGAGTTATCGATTCGATTTTTTATCGGAAGACGGAAGTTGTATGTAGACGGAAGTTGAATAAATTAATTTTGAATATTTATTTCCTATAGAGTGACCCGGGGTAATTATTGGGCAAAAACCAAACTTTTACCATAGCTCCCACATTTACGTAATTTTCTAACCAATAATTTTTTTTCGTAATGACTATTTGACCGATCTGTTGAGTACCATTGTTGAAATTTACTATTTCGTCTGTAGAAGTAGCAAAAAAACAACAACTTGTGTCCAAAATTTTTCTGCCTATTACAGTAATTATTGGACATTAGTTTTAAATCTGTTCTGCACAGTATTTAAATGTTGGAAAATGGCGTGTACTATAAATTCTGTGAATGGGGGCAATTATCGAACACCATATTGCTTCTGTAAAAAAATGTATAAAAATATACAAGTGAAATCTAGTAAAAATTACCAAACAATTAAATTTTTCACAGCTTTGATAATTTCTTCTTTGCCGCAGTTCAAACATTTCGTAGATGGAGTTTTTAGCTTCTACACTACGTTTATAACGTAAAACGTGGAAGGTATTATAATCGTTCAGTCCGTCTGTCCGTCACCCACTTTCACAGCCCAAACTACAAATGCTACGGACAAGTGTGATACGTCAAAAAATTCAGCGCATCGAAATTAGAATACATTGAAAATTTCAGAAAAGAATTCGAAGTACTTCAATTATTTAAAAAACTGCAAAACTTAATGCTCATTTAAAAAGCATAGGAAGCCATTTTTATTAGAATTTAATCACCATCGCATTTCGCAACAATCGCTCGAGAAACTTTAATTCTTTTGAGACAATAAATTAAAATAAATTTATTTTTGCGACATCGATCAATTTGAAATGACGTCAAATATATTTCACTACGAGATTCTTTGTACGTTGATATGAAATATTTTAATTATATTTAAAGGCGAGGAATATTACATATTTATTCTTTGAAATATAAATTAATTTTTGCAAACGATAAGTAATAATTATTGAATTTTCGAAATAAAATAAATGAAACTAGCCAAATTTATCATGTAAATGTTTAATATAGAATATCAATGCTGTGTTTGTCGCCTTTTTATCTGTTAAACACAACTGTTGTGTGGAAGCGGGTTAAGTGACAGATTTTGTTACAAACCTACTTGTTTAATAACACAAACTATAACAAGTAAATTTAAGCAAATTGAGATGCTGTCTGTCTTACTCCATAGCATGTCCAATAATTACCCAAAACTAAACATGCATGTCATAATATAAACCATATTTTTTTCAAGCACTTTTGGTTATTAATATATTTTTTTAAAGAAAAATACTAATCTAATCCCAATAATTCATAAGAGCCTTGCTCGATATGCAATTAACAAATTTTGGTTTGTTAGACGCAATAAATTATGATTTATTAAGATTGTTGGGCCGTGCCCAATAATAATCCCGTGTCACCCTAACTGAATTTTGTTCAATAAAACTGAATGCTATTAACAAATGTCGTTATAATTATACCTGCCATTGAAAATAGATGTAAAATAAATTGTTTGCTTTTAAATGTTTTACGTCTTTTTAAGTGTAAACAATATTGCATATTTATTCTTTGAAATACAGATACATTTTGTAAACAAGTAATGATCATTGTATTTTGGATGAAAAAAAAGGTATTTAAATTGTGATGTGTAAAATTTAATAGGCGCTGTTTTAGACGTATGGGGGAGAGAGGAGAAGGGGGTGGGGGCGTTTTGTGAGGAGTTCTAAGCAGTTCTAAGTTCTATTACATACTTAATTGTTACTTTAGACAGAAAATGTTAATTTTATCGGTTACTCAATTATATTTTTGCTCAGAGAACTGCGTTTATTCAGTAAAAAAAAAATACTTAAATGAAAAATATACCCACATAAATATTTTCATGACATTTAAAAAGTGGAACTGAAATGCTAAATGAAAACACTACCTATTTAACATTTAAGATGTTCTGTATTTTACTTTTTAAATTATAAAATTAGTTTTAAATCACGTCAAAACAAATTTCACAAGCGAGACATTTCTTAACGCGATACTTGTAAGTTTAAAATAAAATAATGCGAGTTAGTTTTTGGCACATAAATTTGCCCTTAACTGAAATTATTTAAGTTCGCATATCTTACGTTTTAATTTTTTGCGATAACAAATGGATTTAACCACTTCAGTCCCAACTTTTTATTTTTTATTCTCAAAACTTAAAATTGGTGAAATAGACTCGTTATGCATCCAGAATGAAATGAGGAAAAGTAGAGGAAAAAACCTTAATTTTTTAACTAAAATTTAAGGAAAAAAATTGGAATCATCACTTTTGAATAAATTATAACAATAATTTGTCGAAACTTTGTGTTAAAAGTAGTTAAAATTAAACTTCCAAGCATTTAAAAATGCAAGCATGAAGAATTTAGGGCCCATTTATTTAATAAAATTGTTACCGAATGAATTTATTTTACCATATTTTTCACATTTTCATTTAACTAAAACAAACATTATTTAATTCTTCCAAAGACCCGAATTTTCCATCTAACGATACAAAAAGAAAATATAACTTTATAGAAAAAATTATGGAGAATTTAATAAAAGTTATTTTCAGAGAAGTATGTTTAATTTATTGAGGAAAAATACCTCAAGCTGATGATTCCAAATGGGATTATTGGCAGTGAAAGAGCTAAGTGGAGTAAATATTCTCGGAGTAATCACAGGATTATCAAAAACTAAAAGTGTCAAAAATTCAAAATCGGACCATAGTAATTTTTTTTAATGCAAATGGTTTCTAATGGCTAGGATAAAGTACACTGCTCAAAACAATTAGGGGAGCACTTTGCGTACTTTTGTTACCTTTCAGTCTCAACTTTTTATTTTTTTATTCTAAAAATCTAAAATTTGTGAAATAGACTCATTATGCATCCAGAATGAAATGGTAAAAAACAGGGGGGAAATCTTAATTCTTTAACTAAAATTTAATGAGGGAAATATTGGAATCGTAATTTTTGAATAAATTATAACAATAATTTTTTCAAAACTTTATTTGTAAAAAAATGTAAAATCAATTTTTAAACATCTAAGAATGCAAGCATGAAGAATTTAGGGTAAATTTATTTCATAAAATTTTTTGGGAGTGAATTTTATTTTACCATATTTTTCATATTTTCATTAAATTAAAACAAACATTAATTTTTTCAAAAGACGCGATTCTTTCATCTAATGATACATAAGTGCGAGCTCAACTTATTGAGAAAAAAATCGGAAGCTGATGATACCAAATGGAATCATTGGGGGTGAAAGGGTTTAAACCATGCGTTCCCCTAATTGTTTTGAGCAGTGTATTATAGTGACAGATGAATCGATGATCGAGCGAAGCTATCCAAATGCAAGCAGTTTCAAGTTGTAATATAAGATGTAATTGGTTCCACGATAAGATGTAGAAAATTGATAGTATTTAAGAATTTAAATTATAACTACCACGCAAAAATTGCTTTGTGTAAAAAAATCCAAACGGTTTGGTTAATTGATTAAAATTATCAGAAATATTTTTTTTAAAAATTCATGCAAGTTTTTTTAAATGAGAAAATTATTGTATCGGGTTAGATCTTTTAGGATCGGACTAAAAAATGCCATTCATAAAATATATAAGATTACGGATAATAATACTGCATTTTCTATTTTAACTTCTTGTGGATAGTTTGACTGTATAAAAATTCGATATTCGTGAATGAAATAAAATTGACATTCAAAAGTAAATTTATTTTGAAGACTTACTTGCATGTTCGCCAAACGCAGGGGAACTCCAGCTAGGCACATCAATATTAAAGCGGGAAAAATGAGGTATGACGTATCTGGAAGAAGTTGGATAAATTAGTAAACTTAAATAAAATGGTAAAAAATAATCTCTAGAAACTATATCTAAAATTTTACATAATTTGAATTAACCATTTTGTATCAATAATAGGTAAAAGTAGTATTTTGCAAAACATTCAAGTAAATGCTTGACCTTTTGAAGGTCATGCAAATAAACAAAAAACTTTTGTATACTCCATTGGTTAACTGAAATTTTCTAGGATTGTTTTTTTTGTAAAACGGGGACTTAACTATCTTAAACTATCAGGGTCTACTGCTTAAAGCCGATTCCGAAAAGCTACGGTTCCTGACCAAAGCAGCACTTGAACTTAGAAATGTTGCAGCCATCGCTTTTACGACTTCTCAACAGTATCCGACGCGTGTTCTGTTTGTAATTCCAATACATATTTATCCTCCTAAAACACCAGCAAAATCCTATTATTCATAAAAACTTTCAAACAAAACAACCCAGTAGAACTTTAATTATCCGAATCAATTGGGACCCAACCAATTTCGGATAATCAGGTTTTTTTTTAGTTTGAATTATCGTCGCACTAGAGCTACACGAGGGCTATTGGCAACGGGTGTCGTATTTTAGAACCACAGTCAAGGGACGAGCCGACACCTGAGTTGGCACCCAACGCAACCGTTAAGGGCGACATCGTACGCAGCATTAGGACTTTGAAGGATATTAACGTGCACTCCCATCACACGGACTATTATTGGTCGGACATTTTGGCTGCACGGGTCGGATTATCAGGAATTTATCTAATTGTGGTGTTTCAGAAAAAAGGAGCATATTTCAATCAATTACTTATGGTATTGTTGGGCTGTGAGATCATGTAGTTATAGTTTCGGTCGTGTTCAACCAATGTCAAATCCAAAATTAAAAAAACATTAAAAAAATCACAATATTAGTGAAGGTTAAATTTTAGCATCCGTTGGCGAGATTATGTTAACCCTTTTGTTAGCTTGTTGTTTGAAAATACTTAATATTACTTTTTTCGTTTTGGAGATTCCACCCTAAACGAGTTCAAAATTAATGCTTTAATATCTCAGCAAATAATGCAAAATAAATAATTCTTTTTATACATGAGGTATTTTGAAAGGTGCTGAATATTTTTATGTAAAAAAAATGGGTGTTACTATTGGAATTTTCAAAGTTGGTACTCATTGTAATATGGAGACGACCCCTTATACAATTTTTGTTACGAGTTCTCAATTCCTTACGCTATTTTCTGAAAATTGACATCTTCCACAAAATTCCCTGATCAATAGCAGCCGAGTAACGAGGGGTAGATCGTTTTTTCCCCCAGCTGTACTTAAGCATTACAAGTTACAAATCATTAAATGATAGCTCTTTTAGTTGTAGCCTAATAGGAAACTTGCCATACAGTTTCGATTTTTTATCAGAATCATATGGATGAGGGAAATATAACGAAAAAATCATTTCTACCTAATTTTTACATTTTATGGGTAAAAAATTTTGTCAGTTGAAATCGGAGATACGATTAAATGCAGTACGGCTAAGAGGGATCCTACTGTATTTTGCAAGACGTACATTATTGTGCTTGATCTCTAGTGCATTGTACAAACAAACGATTTCCACGAGAACATTTTTATAGACTTTATTGATCAATTGAAAAGTTCTAAGATGGTAATCTTTCCAAAACATCGACTTCTTAGAGTCTTAAACTATCAGGGTCTACTGGTTAAAGCTGATTCCAAAAGGCTGTGGTTTATTCTTAAGGTATCCATTTAGACCAACTTTTTCTTTAATTTTTGAGAGACTTTTTAAACTTTGTGAGATCAGGCACATAAAAACTAACATAAAAATACTTTACTGCAATAAAAAAATATATTAATTAATAAATTAATTAGCAATTAATTAATTTAAGAGGGCCAAATTGTGTGCAACTTTACGACAATCCTAATTACTTGTTTTACAAAATTTTTGAAGAAAAGAAAACAGTAAATATCCAGGCATGTGATCATACTTTATCTATAAGCTCTAAGCAAAGTAGTAATTTAATTATGATAATTTGAAATGGCTATAGCTTTAAAATATGATTTTTTTTAATAATTTAATTTTTTAAAAGTCTGTAAAAGATAAATATTCTTTACAATTGTTATAAAAAGTATGGCCGCATGCCCTGATTCTTACTCTTTAAAATTCACTTTAAATTTTTTAAATCGAAGCATATTAATTTGAAATATCTTGCTCGGAGTACAAGCATATTATGAAAAAAATTGTTTTTCAGAAAATGAGTTCAAGGATTTCATTGTAAGATTGAAGACAGTAGAATTTCCCTTAAAAGACTGCCTGTAAATTAAAAACTATTTAAAGTACAAGAAATCTTCTTGTACCAAATGAAAGATAAAAAATCAGATAATATTTTAATGCAAAAGTATCAGAACACATATTTTGATCAATTTTTCCGTTACTTTCGGAAAAAAAACAAGTGTTTTCTGAGGGGCACGTCAATTTCAATAAAATCTGAGGTCTTAAGCCATTAAAATATACATTTTTTTATATGACTGGAAAAAAAAAGCTGTAGAGGTGCCTTGCAATTAATCTCATTCTAACATTGTTTTAAATGCCAAAAGCTGTAAAAATTTTCTGCTGAAAAATGTTTTTGCAAATACTCCGAAATCGTGTTGGCCCTTGTTCAACTTAATTTTAACGAAGGATCTGACTTCTCATGGATAAATTTAAGCACATTCTATTAGGAACAATAGACTTTGGTAAAAGGGTATGGCGCCAATTTCATAGCTAATAAGAAAAAATTTTGTGTGGGAGTTTTTTTTTAAAAATTCTCAGATGGGAACCCCAGAGCATAGAGATAGAAAGGAGAATAGAGAGGTCCTTGTATATGCGCAGTAGCGCAAAAATAAAGCAGGCTAGAGCGGTGCATCTTGGGATACCTCGGTGTCAGTATGCTATGCGCATTAGCTCGAAAAACCTGACAGCCCTGCTTCAATTTCTCTCAACTGGTGGACCTCTCTACACCTCCTTCCTACCTCTATGCCCCAGAGCAAGCTATTGGTAAAACAAACTTTGTAAAATTACTTACCTTTTGTTGTCACTGATAGAAGAATCGTTCCCACCGTGATAAGAGCACTATAAAAAGTAAAATTTTATTATAAATATTTTTCTCAAAAATATGAACACTTTAATAATTAAGTAAATTTGATCGAAATTTGTTTAAATCTGAAACTCATTTGTGCACGTTACAGTCATAAAAAAAAGTTAAGGATTTCATGGAATGGCAGCTGGTGTCCAAACGGAAGTTTCCGTGTTAATCCCATAGATATCATAGTTAAAGTATTAGATTGGCTGATCACGTGAACTCCAATGCTAACGAAGGGACGTTAGCATTGGATTGTTGCATGGAGGCATTTTAAGGGGGCAAAATGGCCAGTGTGTTGCCACCACTTTAAGGAGAAATTGCTACGGCATCATCGGGAAAATACTATTTAATTATAAAATTACCAAAAAAAAAAAATACTAAAAGCATTTCAAGGCACTAAAAAGATTAAAAAAGGAAGCTAGTATTTTTACGATATTTTTTTGTAATTTTAGAATTTATTTTAGAATTATTCTAAAATTACAAAAAATATCGTAAAAATACTAGCTGCATTTTGAAATCTTTTTAGTGACTTGAAATGCTTTTTTAGTAATTTTAGAATTAAATGGTATTTTTCCGATGATGCCGTAGCAATTTCACCTTAAAGTGGTGGCAACACACTGGCCATGTTGCCCCCTTAAAATGCCACCATGCGCGTCCCGTCGTTAGCATTGGAGGTCACGTGATCAGCCAATCTAATACTTTAACTATGATATCTATGGTTAATCTAATGAAAAAAAATTCTGAGCCAAATTGATATGGCTGTATTGAATATTTTTACAAACTGTTTTCTTTATAGGATAAATGCATGTTTGTGCATATATGCATTTTGATATTTGTTCGGAGTGTGAGACCGAGTCGTCGCGCCACAATTTTCCCAGATTGCACAATATTGCCTCGAGCGGTTGACACAAAGAGAACTTGTCGCCATTCTTTTCTCTCAAGTCCATAGTCAGTGACTCCATCTTACTTGAGCAGCAGCCTGATGATCCTGAGCCCAAGCCTGTCGATGAGGAAGCCCCAGATGAAGGCGCTGAAGCCCACGCAGAAGATGCCGATGGTGTAGGCCAGGTTGAGCACTTTGTCCTGGGCCACGCATCCCACCTCGTGGGCAAGACGGATCTGGAACAAAACAAGAAGTTCTTAAAGACGTACAGACGGACAAAAAGTATGAAAGTTGGGTCTTTGAGGTCATACCTTTAAGATCTGACGAATAGGACTGATTTTGAAGGGGAATACGGAAAGCCATCGTCAGAATGTCCATATCTACTTTTTCATTTTTAAAAAAATTCTTTTGAATAAGAAAAAAGAAAAGTAGGCGAAACTATTAGTCTGTTAACCAAATCACTACCAGGACATAAGCAGCATACGTCGTCCACTCTACAGCAAACAGCTGCTACAACCATTGAGCTAGAAGCGAAACTGGAGTGAGGTGTCAGCGAACCGAAAACCCACTCACACCCTTTTGAGCGAACAGGGCAGAAAAGGACTATTTTTCTTACACTTGTATGCAATGCTTGTATGAGACCACTCTATCATATTGACTTGGGCTTCTAAATGTATTTTAACATTTTTAGTTTGAAAGAAATTAACTTTCTTTAACTTTAAATTCCAACTTTTTTAAGAAATAACCATGTAGATCACTAACTAACAACCAGCGAAGACGAACCCAATAGCGAAATAGGCAAGTTTCTAGGTTTTCTGTCCGGTTCGTTTCTGCTGCAGTGCCGTGTATTCCTCTGCGTTTCGTTATTTAACCGGCTCGTTTGCTGCCCTGTTCAGTGAATCACACACCTCACTCCACGTTTCTTCTAGCTCAATGGCTACAACAGCTTTGCTAGCCTGGTCTCGCACTCGAGAGTTGTTGAGAGCATGGAAGTGAAGGGGTTAAGCCTGGGTTTCCTAAGCATCGTAAACGTAGCATCCCTCACGATCTAGAAACGCTGCTTTGGAAAAATAGCTATCGCTATGCGTTAATGTTTATGTGACGTAATGGGAGTGTGAGGGTTCATAACGATCAAGGAAACTAAAGCTTAAACAACGTAATCCAACCGCCCGTCACGATCGACAAATTGTTTCGAAAAAATTATTAAAATATGCCATACGTTAATATTTATGGGACGTAATGTGAGAGTAACGGTCGATAATAATTGTTACCTTAGGAATAAGTATAATAGACAACTAAAACGACCGCGCCTACACGTCACACAGCTACGTCAAACGTCGTATTTTGAACCACAAAAAAAGTAACTACCCAGCAGCTAAATCGTCCAAAAAAGTACGGCCACGCCTATAATGACGTCCCAGTTACGACAAACGTTGTCTTCTACCCTCCAAACGAACCACGCTCCGCCCCGTTCGAATCGTCCATTTCGGCGTATGAAAATTATTCTTTTTAGATTGGTTGGGTTGAATTAGCGTCGTACTCTAGGCTACGCGGATGGCTACTGGGGACGGGTGTCATATAATTTAGAACCACAGTCAAGTGACGAGTCGATACTTGAATAGACACCCAACGAAACTTTTAGGGAAGACATCGTAAAGCATCGGCGGGACTTTAAAGCATATTTACCGTGCACTCTTTTACAAGGGTATATAATCCGTCGGACTCTTTGGTTGCACAGACCGTTTATAGGTCGGCAGTAATTTTGGCATTGCCCGGGCACGAACCTGAGACCTTTCGCATGCAAGGCGAGCGCCTTAACCGACTGGGCTCCCCAGCCCTCGTCGTAGTTCTGAAGAGATCACGGAGTCAATGGAGTTAGCAAGGAAGCAATTGATGGAGTAATGTAGTTAGCAATAGATTCAGGAAATGGATCATTGAAGGATAATGGAGCTATGAAGTAAAAGCTGAAGTAATAGTTTTTTTGCTGCATTTTTTTCCTAGTATGTAGGACATGCCATTCCCTAGTATGCACATATGCCATTCCCTAGTATATAGGACAAATGTACAAAATATAAAGTAACACAGACGCTATTGAAAAAAAAATTAATTTATGAAGAAAGGTCATTTAGGGAACAGAACCGAGAACAGTTTTGAAAGAATAAAAATAGCTTACATTCCTACTTCAATGGCCACAGAAATTTTAATAGTAAGTAGACAAAAATACAGAAGGACAAATATTTAAAAAAAAACCTGATGTCATATCTTTCAAACAAAAGGGATTTGAGAATAGCAAGTTTAGAACGGAAGTTGAAGGGTACCGCACCATCTTTTCAACAACGCACCTTAAATTTTTTGAAAAACAATTGAGTTATATAGGGTAAAAATAATTGAGGAAAATACTTTTTTATTAGAGCATATTTTTTTTTAGCTAATAAAGAAAATATTATTTTGTGCAAAAAAATAGATGCATAATAATTACAAAATGACATGCTGACGTATTTTTCAAATATCATTAAATTTTGTTTTCAAAGTGTTGTTACTTTTTCAGAAAGCGTTATTCTAAAAGTGTTTTAATTTAAACCAAGTCATTCGGCCTATAAAAGTTTTCGTTATTTTGACTGTTGATTCAGAATTTTGCAGTTATTTAAATTAAAAAAAATATAATTAAACTGTATAAACAATTCACTGTGAATAGATGAGAGATTTTATCATCATCTAAATAGAGCGTGAACCCAAGGACATTGTTAAAAGATATTTGTTTTTATCATTTCATCTAATTAAAATTTGAGTCATACATAATCTTGTTAAACCAATTTAAAGATTTTCAATAAAATTGTCGTACATTAAAAAAAACCAAGTAGGTTTGTAACATAATCTGTCACTTAACCCGCTTCCACACAACAGTTGTGTTTAACAGGTAAAAAGAAGCCAAACACAGCATTAATTCTATATTAAACATTTACATGCTAAATTTGACTAGTTTCATTTATTTTATTTCGAAAATTCAATAATTATTACTTATCGTTTGCAAAAAATAATTTATATTTCAAAGAATAAATATGTAATATACCTCGCTTTTAAATAGAATGAAAACAATTTCTATCAACGTACAAAGAATCTCGTAGTGAAATATATTGACGTCATTTCAAACTGATCGAAGTCGCAAAAATAAATTTATTTTAATTTATTGTCTAAAAGAATTAAACTCGAGCGATTGTTGCGAATGGCATGGTGATTTAATTCTAATAAAAATGGCTTCCTATGCTTTTTAAATGAGCATTTAATTTTGCAGTTTAAGTAATTGAAGTACCTCGAATTCTTTTGAAATTTTCAATGTATTCTAATTTCGATGCGCTGAATTTTTTAACGTATCACACTTGTCCGTAGCATTTGTAGTTTGGGCTATGAAAGTGGGTGACAGATGGACTGAACGATTATAATACATTCCACTTTTCACGTTATAAACATAGTGTGGAAGCTGATAAATGAATTAGAAACTTTTTAATTATATAGGTACAGTGCATGTAATTTTCAGAAACGTTTCCGAGTACTTCGGAAACCTCTTTCATATTTTAGAAACATTTGGGCATGTAAAAGAATTATCATGATATTTTGCAATTCTGAAATACGGGCAAGTTTGAGAAAGTGACAGAGTGTTGCTTTTTTTAATGAATTGAATATATTTAGCTCTTCTTACTTTGAACTAGGGATGCACCGAATACCAAATTTGGACGAATAACGAATATTCGGCCAAAGTCTAAGCCGAATATTCGGCCTACCTAAACCTTAGACGAGACCTAAACCAATTTTTATTTTTTGTCGGATCTAATAAGTTGTATTTATTATTCAATAATTTTAATTAAATATAAACATATAAGTACACAATCACACAATAATTTTAATACAATATAGCTATTAAATTTTTAATTGAAGCATCACAGAATAAAATAGTACTCGTTTGTTATTAACACAAGCCTTTTATAAAGTGTAAATTGGTAAAATCACAACAAGAAAACGGAAGTATGAAAACAAAAACAGAAGTAGGTGAGTCCGGTGTAGAATGAAAATCAGAAAAAAATAATAAAACCATGGCTTACAATATTATTATACAATTAAAAATTTTTTTTATATTTTTTAGTAAAAAAATTTCAATTGTGATATAAATAGTAATTGTTTTTTTAAAGCCCACTCATTGTAACTGTTAACTTAAAGAGACATGTGTATTTAATATAACTTGAGTAAAGCTTGATTTAACTTTATAAATAACTAAAACTTAAGAATTTGAGTCAATTATAAAAGAAAACAAGTCCTGTTTGGGTATTTTTCGACCTTTTATAAGATGATAACTTGAAGAAATTTGGAAATTTTTAAATTTCACTATTCGGCCAAACCGAATATTCGGCTAAAGTGGACGAATACCGAATAGTAACCGAATATTCGGTGCATCCCTACTTTGAACTATGCTTAAGGGAGAATGGCCGCGAGTCTCCAAACCAAAGTGTCTGTGTTAATCCAAGGAAAAAAATTATTTTCTAAGCCACATTTTCCCGGCTTTACTGCATATTTTTACAAACGTTTTTTTATTTGATAAATGTAGTTATCTTACAGGTTTCTATAATTCCACTTTTTTTAAAAAAAAAATTTCAATAAATAATTTTACAGCAACATATTCGAACCAATTTCAAAGTAAGGAATTATAGAGCCCTATAAGTCAGCTACATTCATCAAATAAAAAAACTAATTGTGAAAATATTCAATACAGCCGGAAAATTGCCTCTGTGAAATTATGGCTCTTTGAAAATTATTTTTTCCATTGGATTAACGCAGAGTTACTTTGGTTCGACCCCTTAACAACAATGCATCTCGTTTTTCTGATTCATTGCCTCAGAACCCTTTGCCGACAGCAAATAATTGGTGTTTTTAAGGGGGACCAGACCCCTCAAAATTTTCAAAAATGACATTTCAATGTTTTTAGTGTTTCTTAAACCATGCAATCTTAGCTTTACAACGATATCTTAAACTAAAAGTTTCAAGTACTAGAAGTACTTTTAATATATATTTTTTTAAATGTTGTTTAGGTAAAATCCCCTGATGTTTCATAGGTAAGAAACCACTATTGTTTACTTTAAACGCGTATATATCAAAACTTATTTTTTCAATGTGCGTGTACCTTTTTCTCAGAATCTACTATAAGTATCAACCTGAAATTTTTTATACGTATTTAAGTAGTTGGTTTCTAAAATTAGCTGGAGGGATTTGAGTATAACTATCTTACTTTTTTGTTCTTTTTAATATTATTGATGTTTTTTTAGGTGAAAAATATGTAGTTTCACTTAAAAATTTATAATTTAAAAACTAAACAAAATTTTTAAGAATGCCTCCATTAAAGTATAGTTGAACATCCATTTAATAACTAGTAAAAATTTCATTAAAATGTATCAAATAGATTCTGAGAAAAAGGTACATAAAATAGGTCATTTTAACATGGGCTTCAATGGAGGGCTAAGGTCCCTCTTAATTATTGCAGTTGAAGTGATTTGGGTTGAAGTTAAACTACACAGTTCAAAGTATATCGTATTTCTTTTTCATTTGATAAAAAAAATACGGTTTTTGTTTGAATGCAATCGCTTTTTGGTAAAGTTTGTCAGTCCAGAAACACCATTGTACCGAGTATTCCAGCAGCGAAAGATTAAATTAACTTTAAATGCATGTTTTATTACATTTGATTAATCTTAATTTTATTTATCCTAGTAGTATTTTCAAAACTTATTTAACTAGGTAGGGTAATTTTTGGTAATTGGTCTTTTAATTAAATGCTCACAATTAGAGACCATCAAAAAATTAGTCGCACTTCCCTATAATTAGTATAATAAGAATGGAATAGCAACTGTAGCAAAAAAAGACACTTGACTTGACATTCTTACTCTTTAAAACTTCTTCATATTCAATCGAGATCTTAACTTAACCCAACTTTCGTATATCAATCGTTATCCGCTTCAACATCGTTACATCGTTAGCCGCTACAGAATCAGGCGTTTCAACTGAAACGTTTTAGTTCGTATAATTGGAGTTCTACTGTATTTCCAGCAGCAGCATTTGACTATCATTCAATGATGTGATAACAGACGGCACTATCAAAATAAGAGAACATAAAAATCAAGCAGTTCGCCGTATTAAGAAGTCCATTAACCTAGACCCATAACATTTGAACCCTTTGTACTCTTGTATCTTTAGTAACCGTTGCTTGAAAGCGATGGATAGATTTGAAGATAGACGAAGTCCATAATCACGTCGGGCTCCCTGACAACGCGATTTGAGCTGCGATTTGTATTCCGGCAGCGAAAGATTAAATTTCAAAAATATTTTATTACGTTTGATTAATCCTAAAATTATTTATCCCAATATTACTTTCAAAATATATGGAACTAGTGTAAGGGTAGGGTCTCTTAATTAAAATCTCACAATTGGAGACTATTAAAAATTATTCGCACTTCCGAGCGATTTCGGAGAGAGAGTAGGTGAGATTTTTGGAAACCAGGATAATAAAAAATATGTTATTGAGGATTTCGTAAAACTAGTCACAAAAACTGCGATTCAATTTATTTTGCTGTCGCATTATTGAAGGATTCAGTCGCATTTTGCGGCCAGCTTTTTTTTAATTTGGTACCTTGCTCACAATTAGAGACCATTGAAAATTAGTCGTACTTCCCTATAATTAGCAAATGAGAATGGGATAGCCACAGTAGCACAAAGGAAATACACTCGACATTCTCCAAAATCAAGCTCAAAAACTTATTCTTCCTCCAATAAAGATATAATCAAACCCATCTATCGAATATCAATCGTTAAAAGGCAATTGCCCTAACAGGATATCAGTTCCGTTCATTATCCAATTCCATCAGCAACCATTACTATTAAGATTCCACGCAGTCTGGAAATGTGTCCTTGCGGCAAATTACACATCAATAGAGGTTAAATGAAGCACAAACGACCTGTATGAAACGTAAATGAGACTTTCAATTACCTTTCAATAAATAACCACGCATTAAAAAGTAATTATATATGCATTATGAGGTGATATTAATAACTTTAAAACCTAAAAAGTTTTACGGCAGCTATAGCTGTTATTTGCGCATATACTTTTTCTCCAAAACCTTATTATGAAGTCCGACAGGTACTAGGAACACGTGTACCAAATTTGATGTCCGTATCTCTTTTAGTTAAAGCTGTAGAGTGATTTGCAGACAGACTGGCAGATCAATGCTCAAAAATCACTTTTCCAGAATCAGCACCCTCCAAAACACAAAAATGTACAGCTCGTATTTTTGAGCCCATCGCCATACTTTCATTACCTTATAGGCAAATCCATATGTGACGGAATGACATTTTGAATTGTAGAATTGAAGTAAAACAATTACCACGAAGCTATTTTCAAAGAAAAATTGGTTTTTCAGTTTATATATTACTGTTAATGATTAAAAGATAATAAAAAAAGTTGAAATTTTTTTAAAAAGTATTTGATTATTTCATTTTTGACTAACTTCTGTTTGTGTGACGGAATGACATTTTTGCAACCATCACTGCATCCTGGTTCTTAAAAATGGAAACTTCTGTGAATTAACAATACATTGAGTTTACTAATGCATATCTTAAATATGATAGATACAAGCTATGTAAAATTATAATTTAGAGCAACCTACCTGTAACATGGCTTAAGTTATTAACTGTCATTTGACGTGGCAGAATGACCGTGACGGAATGACTAAAAGGTTCATAAACATATTAAATTAAAAGTGTGTAAAGTAATAAATTTAATATTTTTTAATTTATCTAGAATACTCATAAGATATTAAATATTACGTTATATACATATATTCACATGTGAAAGGTTTTTCAAACACGTATCGAGGACGATTTCCAACTAGTTGAAATGCTGGCTGAATTGGCAGAGCCAACAAATCTTTGTCTACTATCCATCGATCTTTTTCGGGAAATGTGAATACATGTCCTTTATCGTCCTGCTTTCTTAAACCACAATTTGTATATTTGGAATGTATTTTTAAACTTAATTTGTTAAAATTATAAAAAATTAAAAACATATTTTATCGAAGTTTACATTTTTATGAAATTGCCCTCATATTATTTCATATTTGGTAATTGAAAGTACAAAATACGCTTGAAATTTTTACTCTAAATAATGCTCTAAAATCCCCCCCCCCCCCCCCAATGGAATGTTTCAGATGAAAAGAAACTTTTCTTTCTATGCAAGCTGTCTTTAACAAATGTTTTGAACAACCTACAGCACAGCAAGAAGTTGAATTTTAAAATTTTAATAAGTAAAATATTCTTCGAAAACTCATTTTCGAATACCAAAACAAAAGTAATTCCAGACAAGACAAATAAAAACAAACCGTTGGAGCTGTTGCCATCCACGACGTGAAACCCCATAGAGATTATAAACAACCCCGTCTTTCGTATGTCAATCGTAATAAAGGCGTGTCAATTGAATTCTATTCATGAATCAATTGCTATTACGATTAGCTATTACGATCAACAGCTATTACGATTAAGATTCCAAGCTGTCTGGAAAGGTGTTATTGGTGTATTATGTCCTTGCGGCAAATTACACTCCAATAGAGGTTAAATTAACCACAAACGAGATTTATTAAACAAATGAGTTCCTTAATATATTCGTCTTATAATGAATATTTCGATTTATTATAGCTCGAATGGGAGAACCACCAGTAAAAATGATGGGGAATAAAGACGTTTAGGAGAGGATGGAATTTTTGTCCGGATAAAATAAAAATTAAACTAGGGATGTGTAACACTAAACGACTTTCAATTACTACTCAATAAAACAACCTTTAAAAAAGGTAATTATATACCTTACTAGCTTTATAAACCCGGCGTTTCACGGGTGTACCCTTAATAACGGCGATTGTTTCTTTTTATATGTAAACTTTTATTTCATACTAATTGATCCCTTCTCCACTGGTCAGCATTCCATCGGTATATTATAATTTCCTACAATTCTAATATCAGCATTAATTTTTAAAAATAGAAGTTCGATTGTATCCAGGCCTTCTAGAAGTTAGAGGGCTTTCCCATAGGCCGTGTTAAAATTGTCAAAATAGCTATGATATAATGGCCAGTTTCTATTTGCCCTCTTACACCCGAAAATGCCCAAAATGTGGTAAACATTCCACTCCATATTCGGCCACTCGACAGGGCTGGGGAGCCCAGTCGGTAAAGGCGTTCGCTTTGCATGCGATAGGTCCCAGACTCGGGTCCGGGCATCGTCAAAATAACTGCTGACCTATAAACGGCCCATGCAGCCAAAAATTCCCCGTGTCCCGCACAATACCACGTGTGGTGGGAGTTATCGTTAAATATTTTTCAAAGTCCCGACGCTATGTACGATGTCGTTCTTCAAAGTTGCATTGGGTGCCTACTCAGGTGTCGGCTCGTCACCTGACTGTGGTTCTAAATTAAGACTCCCGTGGCCATTATCCCTCTTGTATAGCTCTAGTGCGACGATAATTAAAACTAATCCTAATCCATACAACTGGATGCAAATAGCTCTTACGTTAAATGTTCAACTTCGCTAAAAGCCGCCAATGCCAAAATTCAATCGGTCATTATATCATCTGTACCAAATTTCCAGTTTCATAAACATAAAATACATACGCTATACGTAGAGAGAATCGACATTTCATCGAAGTATTCATTATATCTAGAATAGTTATCGCCTTTACTGTCATCAGACATTGTAGCAATATATTCATTTCTTACCATTTGTAAACATCAATTAAATTAAATTCGGTAACAAAAAAAAATCAAGATATTTAAATTCTATAAATAAAATAATGATATTTAAATAACAATCCTACAAATTAAACTCACTTGCTCCGACGTGTTTATACTTAATTTTCGCTCACGCTGAACGTGCTGAATTTTTTTTTCAAATTAGAAAACGGAATTTAGAAGTCAAAAAGTTCATAACAATGCTATTCCTATGGAGAAATCGGCTCACGTTTTACCTTCCTACACACGTTCGGGTTCGAATTTCGAAAAATTGCTCCTTAAATGACGCCTACGATATAAAAAGAATATTTTCCTAAAATTTGGTAGCTATACCTCTAGTAGTTTGGACTGGGCGTTGATACGTGAATGAATGAAGGAATCAGCGAGTGAGTCAGTCAGGACTTTGCCTTTTATATATAGAAGAGGTAATTTCAATAACTTTAAAACTTAAAAAGGTGTAGGGCAGCTACCTTTTGCGCCCACCCCTATTGCTTTATAATATTACATTTAGATTATATCTATGGAAAAAAAGTTAAAATTTTAGTAAAGTATCTTTGATAGTTGTGTTCGTAATGGAATCCATCAAAGCAACACATTAGAAACCAATTTTTTATCAACAAAATAACTAATGATTAAATTGAATTTTCGGATGTACCACGATACAAATAACACCAAGGATATAACAAAGGTCAGTAACTTTCGTCGAAAATTATCTAATTAACCATAACAAAAACTTTAAAATCAAGCTTTCTCCATCTGGTTGAAAAAAGTAAGGAAGTAGCGTTTGTCCTTGCGACCAATGATACATTTATGAAAACCTTTCCTTGGAACACCCGGTTATTCTCGAACATGATCATAATTACACTGTAGCAAAGAAATACATAGTTTCGAACATCCGTTTTAATGAGTAATAGTTTGGATTAATCAGCAACAACCTTCAACATCTTTTACAATGCATATTTAATGAAATAATTCTAAGTGATTCGTCACGCGCAACGAAATTATAACTAGCTTGTTTCAGGTGACGTAATTTATTCCAGCTTCCATTCCTGTTTTCCTTCAATAGGTGCTCCGATTGGTGCTCTGTTCCCACATTGACATTGATTTACCCGATCCAGAAAGAATTTATTTTCATTTAGCATTTCTGTTGCCATTCAAGACCTTAAACATACCCACTCTCACTTCCAAGAGTGGTTGTTACTTAAAAAAATACCTTCGTAATTATTAATTATATACAAGAGGAAATTGAAACATATACACAATAAAGTATTTCATGTTAGCACTTTATTATACCTCAATTCCTTTCCATTTCGTTATTAAATGCACCGGCTAACAATGGAAAAGATTTTTCAAACCTACAGTTTTTACACTTGCATAAAATAACATTGTTTATAAAAATGGTTCAATTAAGTATCATTCACCATTCATCTATTAATTGAATCTTTATTTTAAAATAAATTAACATTCTACATCATATTTTAAATCCCATTATGGTTGGCCCATTCCCTTTTTACCAATTCCTAAAAAAAAAAGTCCAAGAAGCACAATCAACGAATCATTCAATTAATTTCACCAATTCATTTCATCTATCCATTCAAAATTTAAACGTAAATTATTATTAAGATTCATTCTAATCCTTAACCGTGTTCTTTTGTCTTAAGGAATTATTATGTATGAATACCTTGAAAATATCAAGCTCAATTATTACACATGCATAAAATAAATATTTTTAAATAATGGTTCAATCAAGTATCATTATATTCATCCGTTAATTGAATCTTTATTTTAAAATCAATTGACAATACAGATTTCAAATCCCAATATGGTTGGGCTGATTGCCTTTTAATTACTCTTTTTACCAATTCCTAAAGAATACCCCAAAAGTTTGTCTAAAACCACAATCATACAATCAATTACTTTCAGAATGTCATCAGTCCATTCAAAATTTAAATTGGAAATTATGATTTAGGTTCAACATACACTGTAACTGCGTTATTGACAGCAAGTAAGTATTATGTGGGAAAACCTTGATACTATCGAGCTTAATCATTACACTTGCAAAAAATAGTTTTTTTTATAACAACGTGCAAAAAAGTTCGCTTTTTTATATCATATTCATTCATAAATCGTTGCGAAAATGACACTTTACGTGCTTACGTCACAGACAGTGCCGAAAGTAGTACTTTCGGCACTAGTGCGGTAAAGAAAAATAAGAGTATCTGATTGGTAGAAAAACAAAATGATGACATGAATATCTCCATGGAAACTAAATGATGTCATGAAACTCACTTATTTCTATTGGTTCATTACTTTTGCATTTTCTAATATCTCCATCGAAACTACAAGTACTACAAAAATTATTAAAGGAAATTAAATACGACAAAAGTAAGAACACAAATTTTCACGTTATTATAAAAAATATTGTAAGCAAGCACGTGCTAAATATTACTTTATTAAGCTCTTGTCATTATTTCACTCGACCTGCGGTCTCGTGAAATAAAAGCCACTCGCTTAATAAAGTATTATTTACGGCACTAGTTGCTTAAATAACTATTAAAAGTGGCTCAATCAAGTATCATTCACAATTCATCCATAAATTGTATGTTATTTTTTTTTAATCAATTGACAATGTATACAACAGATTTCAAAGCCCAAATTCGTCCAGCTCTCCCCTTTCAATTACATTTTTACCAATTCTTAAAAAATACCCAATTTCGTCTAAAACCACAATCATTCATTCATTCATTTACTTTCGCCATTTCATCAGTCCATTCAAAATTTAAACGGAAATTATGATCTAGATTCAACTACGTTCTTGACAGTAAGGAAGCATTATGTGGGAATACCTTGAAACTATCCAGCAGAATTATTGCACTTGCATAAAATAAATAGTTTTTTTTAAATGGTTCAATAAAGTATTATTCACCATTCATCCATAAATTGTCAAATGATTAAAAAAGATTCAATGTGCATCAGATTTCAAAGCCCAATATGGTTAATCCACTCCTATACCATTACGTTCTTACCAATTCCTTAAAAAAACAGTTTTTTGTGCAAAACCACAATCAATCATTCAAACACTTTCACCACTTCATCTAACCATTCAAATCTTCAACGTAAAGTTTGATTAAGATTAAATCTAATCTATAGCTGCGTTCTTGAGAGAAAGGAAGTAACGCGCGTCCTTACGACAAGTTATACATGCTAAGGAAGGACACGGACACACCTAGGTATTTTCGAACCTTATCCTTATGCAAGAAAAACTTGAACCATTAAAAAACTTGTTTTATAAAATATCCATTTCCATTCATTAGTAAACCTGTCAATGACTTTTAATGACAAAGACTTAATGTAGTACAGGGTGTCCCCGTAAAAGAATGTCCGAGTTTTAATGATATATTACAGGAGTTTATTTTATACTAAATATAACAAATCATACATGACATTGAAGGAAAACTATCCTAGTTTTTCCTATAAGTGCTCAATGTGTGCGCCTTTAGTGATACGGCACACATCCAAACGAAAATGTAATTCTTCCCATACTGTCTGCAGCAAGTCCAGAGTAATGGAAGCAACAATTCTACCTTTCAAGGTTGGTAAATCGTGGGGTAGGGGTGGATCGTAGACCCGATCTTGTACGAAGCCCCAAAGGAAGAAATCACAAGGCGTATTGTCAGGTGAACTATACTATTACAATTTGAAACTCGGACATTCTTTTACGGACACCCTGTATATAACGTTAAGGTTAGTTTGAATTGTTGTCGCACTGGAGCTACACGAAGGCTATTGGCGACGGGATAATTTAGAGCTACAGTGAAGTGACGAACATATGCCATGATTAGGTACCCAATGCAACTTTTAGGAGCAACATCCTACGCAACGTAGGGACTTTTAAAGCATATTTAACAGTGCACAACCACAACACGAGGTACTATTTGACGGACATTTTTGGCTTCATGGGCCGTTTAGTTATTTACTGGTCGTTATTTTGGCAAGGCTGGACCCAAACCTGGGACCTTATGCATTTAAGACTGACTGGGCTCCTCAGCCCGGACAGTCCCCAAGAGCTAATGGATTAGTTTTGAAATTCCAACTTCTGAAGTATTTCTTTGCCATGTAGGCATTTTTGCGCAATGTATAGAATTATAGCAGCAACATAAAACAAATATGACGGGAAAATACATGGTTATTTCATCAATTTTTCAGTTTTAAAATGCCCCAAAATATTCTAAAAGATGGTGACACTAGTTTTAAACTTTATCGATTAATTATTAAATTACCAGCTACTTTAATTTCTATTTAAATTTGTTTGATTGTGCTGTTATGGCGATTCTCATACCTGGTCAAAAAATGCTTACATGGCAAAACAGTACTTTCGCAGAAGTTGTGATTTTAAAACTAATGCATTAACTCAAATTCGACGAGACCATCAAACAGAATGGACAGAGTATCAAATTTAAGTGTATAGAGTACCCCAAAAGTAAGTCTTTCTTACTATTGCTGCAAAGTTGTGTAATTGTATCTTGCTCAGAGCAATATAGAATTGTTTGGTTATCTCCTATACTTTACAAGCAAAAATGAAAACATTTTAAATGTACTCAGTTTCACTTTTTTTAGCGACTATTTTAATGCGATACTAAAATCCCTAAGGCTTTTAAAAAAAGCAAGCTAGTGATCTATTTTTTTTCAAATGAAGATAAAATGTCAAAAATGGGGAGGGGGATGAGACAAATGATGTCTATTACATTAAGTTTTTTATATAAAAATTTGTAAAGGTAAAAAAATAAATATAATTTTAAGCAATATTTTTCTGCGTCTAAAAATCATTCTATGCAAGAAAACGTTGTACAAAAAGACTTATGCAAACATATAAAACAAAATTTAAAGATTTCCATTCATTTGTAAACTAATTGATAAAGACTCAGTGCAATTAAGAGAAAGGCAGTTACGAGTTTAGTAGTTGACACAGTAATCCAAATTCATCAAAAATGTCGATTTTTCGTTTTTAACGAAATTCGTTAAGAAACTTTTTGTAAACATTAATATAAAGTTTCATAATTAATTATTCCTTCGGAAGGTTTATTAAGACATTTGATAAAAAAAAATCAGAGTTCCTGACTTGACCAATATGTTTTTCAAAAACTGTAGATGAAATGACATCTAGTTTAGTTTTTGAAATATTATGTACTTGATCAAAAACAGATTTGTTACCCAATACTATTAGTTAATCCTTTTAACACTATGAGTACAAAAAGGTACTTGTGTATTATCTTGGCACCAATTATCTCCAAACACGATATACAAGTAAAATTTATAATATATAATAATGAATATAAAAATTTAATATAAATAAAAAATATGTAATGACAATATAATATAAGTATAATTTGTTTAAAAAAAAATCGTAGAAAATTAGCGTTAAACCTTAAAACTAGCGCCAAAGAATTTGGCGAGTGTTCGCAGGTCGGCGAAATAACACATATTATGCATAAACCTATAAAAATTACGTGAATCAGTCACCAGTTTCTATTGATCTATAATTTAATTGGCAATACAGATTTAACAAAGTCTGTTATTAACACAAGGAAGTAACAAAGTGTCCTTGCGACAAATTATCTTACTAAGGACACACCTGAGTATGCTCGAACATTATTTTATCTAAAAAACAAAAAAAACCCTGCATCGTTAAAAGAAATTCCTTCGAGTATCAGTTTCCGTTCATTAGTAAACCTGTCAATGGCTCAAAACAGTTGAACGAACGTTAGTTGCTTAATGTGTCCATAAAAAAAACATACTTCAACTACTATGACTCAAAAGGCATTTTTAGAATATTTCAATAACTTTTCAATTGGAAATACACTGAAGGGCCAAAATAACTGGTATAGGCATACATCTCCGAATAAAGGTGTATAAAACCAATCGAAGTTCGTCGCTATGTTCAGCAACGTCTAGGTGCTGCTATCATGACAGGTGATGAAAATTGAAGGGATTTTGAAAGTATCGGGGGTTGAGAAATGGAATTCCATATCCATGTATCTCCGAGGTGGAGATGAATTTTGGATATTCACTTTCTATAATTTCACGTGTACCATGAATATCGATAATCCAGTAAAACATTAAAACTACGACACAGCTGCCGCCTAAAAAAAGATCATGCAAAAACGGATCATCGACGACGGACGAAAATCATTAAACATGATATATTGCGGATACGTGATATATACGGCTCCAGAAGCCCATATCGGTGAATATTCATTAAATGGTTAACAAGTCGACACTTGTACGACATAGAATCGACATAGACGTTTATCACATTTAATGATCAGTTGTCAATGGACCCGGCTTTGCACGATGTTTTTAAGGTCAAAGCTATGTCGTAGATTTGATGTTTTACTGGATCATCGATATTCATGGTACACTCGTGAAATCGTCGTAAGTGAAAATCCAAAATCCATCTCCACCTCGGAGATGCATGGATATGGAATTCCATTTCTCAACCCCCGATACTTTCAAAATCCCTTCAATTTTCATAACCTGTCATGATAGCAGCACATAGACGCTGCTGAACATAGCGACGAACTTCGATTGGTTTTATACACCTTTATTCGCAGATGTATGCCTATACCAGTTATTTTGGCTTTTCAGTGTACTATATCAAAAATAAGATGTGTAACCAAATTCGGTTGGTTGCTGTATTCTTTAGTTCATTTTATAAGCGGTTCAGTGGCTGAGAGGTTAAACGTGTCCGCCTCGTAAGCCCAAGATCGCGGGTTCGAGCCCCGGCTGAGTCGTCGGATTTTCTGGATGGGAAAATCTTGGGCGCGCATGTCATATGATTATGTGGCATGTAAAAGATCCCTTGAGGACCCATTTGGCTTGGGTTCTCTCGGCAAAATTAAATCTCGGCATACTTTAACATCCACAGAGAGCTCAGATTCATTGTAATCTGGGCGTCAAAATTGGTAGCGAGAGTCGCATATATGGTGCCACAAAGAAATGGCTTTCAGTTCTGGGGAATATGCCGAGTCTGCAAAAGGCTTGACCGCCAATATTGCAGCCCCATTAGAGAAAAAAAAGTTCATTTCATAGCCTTAGTATACCTCTAAGCGTGACGTTAATTCAACAAAACGAAGCCTAGTATAACATCCAGTTGCGCAAATTGATATTTAAAAAAATATTACCAAAATCAATATTTTAATCGGCAATTTAATTTTTTTTAAATAATCTTAATTACCAAAATAAAAACTAAGTGTGTGAGACACTACACGAAAATTTCACTACATTGCACTTCCAATTCCAACTCACTAAATCAGTACATTTAAAGGTTATACATACACTTTAAGAGAATTTTTGGTACTTACTCAGGTGTCGGCTTGTCACTTGACTATGGTTCTAAATTATGACGCCCGTCGCCAATAGCCCTCGTGTAGCTCTAGTACCCCCCCCCCCTCCAACGATATTCAACTTAACTCAAATGTAATTTCAATAACTTTAAAAGTTCTATGTAAGCATTACCTTTTGTGCGTGATTTTCTTAACCTTATGACGTCCGTCGAGGTTTTTAGCCTACTTTTCTTTTTTTAATTCGAAAGAATTAAAACAAGAAGTTCATAAAGAACTAAAATAGCCTACTTTTCTGTTACTTAAATACTTACTGAAGTTCTAATCGGGAAAAAAAACTATGTTCCAAAAGTAAATATCATCAACAGCCGTTTCTACACTAGATTTATACACATTAGAAAAAAAAAATCGAAACACAGCACCCAGCTATAATTTAAACTTCTAAAAGCCAAAATCAACTATTTTCCTTAATATTCTTTCGCTAATTAATTAAATATTATTTATCATCTGCTCGTGATTTATTTGTAGTTCGAAGAATAATTAAATATTTATTAATAACAAAAGTAATGAAACTACTCCGAACTGCATTAAAAAATAAGAAATGTAAATTAAAACTAAGCATAATTGCATGCAAAAGTATGCCTTGCCGCTTTCTTGGTAGATAATTAATGAATAATCAAAGAATCGAATTGTGCTACACTTTATGACGTCTTTCCAAACTGATTCATGAAAATATTATTTTGCTTCAAATATGTTTAAATAAATAAAGTTTCTCATGCCATTGTTGATTTAGCAACAGTGATTTAAATGACTCAAAATTGAATTTCAATGTTAATTCAATCTGAAATTCGCCGAAAGATAGTAGATTTATATCCGTCCAGACGTACAGACAGACGGACAAAAAGTATGAAAGTTGGGTATCTGAGGTCATAGCTTTCTAACAAAAAAGAATTTTTAAGATCCGAGGGATAGAACCGATTTTGGAAGAGGGATACGGACAGACGGACAGACAGACAGACGGAAAGACAGACAGACATACGAACAGACAGACAGATGGACATCAACCGCATTTCAATACCTACAGTGATTTAAATGACTCAAAATTGAATTTCAATGCTAATTCAACGGGAAATTCGCCGACAGATAGTAGATTTATGTCCGTCCGGACGTACAGACAGACGGACAAAAAGTATGAAAGTTGGGTATCTGAGGTCATAGCTTTCTAACAAAAAAAGAATTTTTAAGATCCGATGATTAGAACCGATTTTGGAAGGGGGGTACAGACAGACAGACAAACGGACAGACAGGCGGACAGACAGACGGACAGACATACGAACAGACAGACAGATGGACAGACAGACAGTTGGACATCAACCGCATTTCAATACCTACAGTGATTTAAATGACTCAAAATTGAATTTCAATGCTAATTCAATGGGAAATTCGCCGACAGATAGTAGATTTATGTCCGTCCGGACGTATAGACAGACGGACAAAAAGTATGAAAGTTGGGTACCTAAGGTCATAGCTTTCTAACAAAAAAAGAATTTTTAAGATCCGATGATTAGAACCGATTTTGGAAGGGGGGTACAGACAGACAGACAAACGGACAGACAGGCGGACAGACAGGCGGACAGACATACGAACAGACATACATACGAACAGACAGACAGAGGGACAGACAGACAGACAGTTGGACATCAACCGCATTTCAATACCTACAGTGATTTAAATGACTCAAAATTGAATTTCAATGCTAATTCAATGGGAAATTCGCCGACAGATAGTAGATTTATGTCCGTCCGGACGTACAGACAGACGGACAAAAAGTATGAAAGTTGGGTATCTGAGGTTATAGCTTTCTAACAAAAAAAGAATTTTTAAGATCCGATGATTAGAACCGATTTTGGAAGGGGGGTACGGACGGACAGACGGACAGACGGACAGACGGACAGACGGACAGACAGACAGACGGACATCGACCGCATGTCAATACCTACTTTTTCATTTTTTTAATTCTTTCGAATTAAAAAAAGAAAAGTAGGCTAAAAATGAAAAAGTAGGTATTGACATGCGGTCGATGTCCGTCTGTCCGTCCGTACCCCCCTTCCAAAATCGGTTCTAATCATCGGATCTTAAAAATTCTTTTTTTGTTAGAAAGCTATAACCTCAGATACCCAACTTTCATACTTTTTGTCCGTCTGTCTGTACGTCCGGACGGACATAAATCTACTATCTGTCGGCGAATTTCCCATTGAATTAGCATTGATATTCAATTTTGAGTCATTTAAATCACTGTAGGTATTGAAATGCGGTTGATGTCCATCTGTCTGTCTGTTCGTATGTCGGTCTGTCTTTCCGTCTGTCCGTCTTTCCGTCTGTCCGTCTGTCTGTCTGTCTGTCCGTCTGTCTGTCTGTACGCCTGTCCGCCATATTAATATTTTATAACTACAATATAAATTTTAAAAAACTCTATAAATACCTTATGATTATAATATAACTTGTGTTTCTTTGATTGCTGACATATAATTCAGTGATTACATATAATTCTTCTAACACAGTGAAAGGAAATCATTAAGAACTATAACAATTTATTTGATTATTATAGCAATAGGAAAGTAGGCTATTTTAGTTCTTAATGAACTTCTTGTTTTTAATTCGCGAGTTGGCAAATGCTTTCTTTCACCATCCGAGAAAATTATTCATCAATTCTGTACCCTCTGGGCCACTTCGCCCACCAGATTGATGATTGGCGAACGCCAGTTGCCATACCACCAAGGATGACACGACTTTGCATATTTTAGTAGAGCCAATACTTAGTGACTCGTGCCCAGTCTTTTGTATATTTACCCCAAAGAATATAAAAATACCTTCTAAAACCAATTATCAGTTTCCATCGATCCGTAATTTGATTGTCAATTAAAGAGCTTAGTGGAGAAACGTGCTAAGTGACATTTTTGAAAAAAAAAATCAAATTGTTGTGTCAATGGGGAACATGTTATTCCTTCCTTTAAAGATAACTTAAAGTTAATGAAAAGGAGGAATCTTGTTAAGTATATTTTTTACCTTTTGACAGTGACGTTTTTATCATATCTAAGTGCAAACGTGTACTTTAATTTCTCTTTTTCACCCTTTTTGTCACTTAAATCGTTCTTCCACTCAGGGCCGGATTGTTAAATAGGCTAAGTAGACTGTATCCTAGAGTGGCAAATTTTTTGGGGCGGCAAATTTTACGACCAATTAAAGCGGCATTCGGCATAAAAAAATTATCATAAGGCTATGTCCTCACTACGACATCAAACGCCACAAAGGCAACAAATGCAACAACAATTGGCGTTAGCCAAGGGCGCCAAGCGATGCAATAGCTTGGGGGCTGACTCTGCCAAGTTTTGTTGCATTTGTTGCCTTTGTGGCATTTGTGGCGTAGTCAGGACATAGCCTAGGGATACTAAAAATGTTAAGAAAGAAAACGAATAATTTACATTAATGCGTAAATCACAAACGTATACATAGTACCCAAGCTAATATTTAGTAGTAAACATAGTATCTGCGAGGGCAATTTCACCCTCTTCCCCGGATTTGGAAGATGAAAGAAAAATAGTACAACAGTTTAAAAAATTCGTCAATTATTTCGCTTTCGATTTATAGTTTAAAGGTAGGGTAACGAGTACAGTGATTGGCCCCCTCACAGTGATTGGCCCCTCATTCATTATTGAAAATAATAAGATGTTAAAGCCCAAAATAGGTGTGACAAAGGTTTTTAAAATTCCCGCCATTAACGTTTGTCATGTTGGCAACAACATTTTGGGCTTTAATTATTTGGGCTCTTATTATTTTCAATAATGAATGATTGGCCAATCACTGTAAGGGGGCCAATCACTGTACTCGTTACCCTACATAGATTCTAATATGTAGAGAGAAAAAAAATAGTCAAGAAAACTATATCTGGCGGCAAATCGGTCCTAGCCTACAGGTGGCAAATCTTTAAATCCGGCCCTGCTTCCACTAAGCTCTTCAATTTAGATTCAAAAATGTTTTTGACGTAAACACACTTCTTTGCGGAAAAAAAGTCCCACATTCTTAGGATACACCTGAGTATTCTCAAACCCAATAATTATTCTAATTTAATAAGGTTACTTTTCTTTTCCACCAGGAGAGTTTAGTGAGGACATATTCAACCATCTATGAGCTCGCGGGTACGATTGCAGTTAACAACCTTGCTCACGCAAGTGTTATAGATTATTATTATTATTATGAAGGGAGGTCAACTCGTAATATAATAAAAATGTAAATGAATAGTTGATTTAAGTAAATGATTCAATTAGTTATATAGAGATATGTATAAACAGATAGGATTTCCGATTACTTAATCCTTGCAATGAGAAGGGATAGTCCGCCTGCCACAACTTAGCATCCCAAATATTTTGATTGCGGAAGCGTCCACTTTGTAAAAAGGTAGTGAAACTAAAGGAGGCAGGGTTGCCAATCCCATGGTGTTTGGTGAGCGTGCAGATTGTTGGGTTAGTTTGGTTAGAAATAATGTGTCACACTAAAACCACACATAGGTTATTAGTGAAAGGAGGATTATTGTTAATTGCTGAAGGGCGTGCAATTACACGTACATTTCTTTTCTATCTTGACATGATCGTCAATAGATTTGAATCTGTAGTATTTATTATTTACTATATTCAGTATCACTTCAGGGAAACGCTATAAGTTCAAAAAAATAGCTATGCAATAATAGTGAACCCATGCTAGTTCGAACTGCCCTTTAGTTGAGAAACTCTTTCGAAAATTTAAAGAAATATGCACCTGCAAAAGCAATTACTAGCCAAATATAGTAACTCTGGCTGAAACCAAAATCTTCCTTACCCCTTTTTGTTTTACGAGTGATAGTTTGGACCCGTCTAAACCACACGTCATAGATGGCAAGAAGTGGTGGGAGGACTATAGTTAGATCATAAATCAGTTTAATCATAATCTATATTGAAATTAAAAACAAGCATCGCTCATACAGCGCAATAAAAATATCTTTTAATGTGTCCGAAATCTTAATGGTAATTTGAATGAGTAAAGAGACTAGGGGAAAAATAATTTATTTGTCCTTAAATATACGTTTAAAGTAGGTACTTTTTGTATAAATAAATTTTGTTTATTAAATAGTATATTTAAGAAATAATAACTTCAAACTTCGAAACACCTAAATTCCACTTTTATTCATAAAAAGCAGTGGTAAAACAATAATAACTCTTCAACCCATCTCCATTAAGAAAATCGCCTCACAATAAAAAAAAAATCTTTCAAATTGGATTCATTATAATGGTTTGCAATAAAAAAACCAGAAAAAAACTAATAATTTACACTCAACGTAACAATATTACTAAATAGGAGGAAATAATTCCCCCTCGAGACGTTTGTATTTTTTCTACCAACTAAAATAAAACTTTATTGAATTTTTTTTAATTTCATACCTGTGCAATAAAATCAAGAAATAATATTACCGAATAAAAAAAATTGCCCTTATAAAATAATAAAAACAATTAATACAAAGATAACTTCCAAACTAGATAATTCCAACTAGATAATTCCAAAGTACACAATGATTAGCAGAAAATGGGGCTAATTAAATACATGCATATATATTTCATTCCAATAAAAACAATACCTTTCTAACAAAACAAGAAATCTAATTTTTTAAACAGACATAGAAAAAAGGCACATGGAAGGATTGTCTAAAAAGTGAACATACAGTCTAACAATAAGTATAAAAGATATAATTCGGATATCATACTTTAAAAAAAAACCCAAAGGAATTTTAAAAATCGGACGGTTAAAACGGAAAATATAACAGTCCATCTTATAAAGGACAGTTGAAGAGACGGACGAAAAATCGTACTGGCAGACGGACAAAAAGTATAAAAGATAAGTCTCTGATATCATAATTTTTTTTTTAAAAAATATTTCTAAAACCGTTCGTTTAGAATTTGGAGAGGGGTACGGACAGATGGACGAACAGACGAACTTAAATCTCCACGATATCAATACCTACTTTTCATTTTTTTTTAAATTTCAAATTAAAATAAAAGGAAAGTCGACTAAATATTACAATGCCTAATTGCAATATAATAATTAATAACAATTTAACTATAAAACTATCGGTCTATACGTGCACCGGCATATGTATAGGCATTTTATAGTTGTAATACATTTTCCTTAACGTGATAAGATCCCCCATTAGTTAGTTAATCTCTACAACTAAGTGTTAAACAGCCACTAATCATATTCAAGCCAATAAATTTTGTCTGATCCTAGAAAAGAGGCAAAAGCCAAGTTACAGCACTATACATCAGCCCCTGTTCCACTAAAATACATAAATTAATAACCGCCCTTTTTAGTAGAAGTTCATTCAAGAAACTCCTACGTCATTACGGAGGCTGTCAAAATATAAATCAAGATAACATGTATTGTAATTATCTATCACGTCTTCAACCCAATCACGGTTCGTGGGAAAGTGGCATATTTCCTATATCGAATTAAGAGGAATGTACAGTCATTGGTCAGTCCCATTGGAACTAGTTTCGGCAATAATAGCAATTTGTTCTTAAATAAGCTTATTTAATAAATATGGAAATAACTTAAAAATTAAATGATTTACTCCTAACTTGAGGTTCATTGCGTTTTAAGAGAGCATCTTTTTTTTTATTTTTATATAAAACTATTTTCAGATACAAGCAAAATTGTCCTGAAAAGTGTACGTAAAGGCAGAATATCATTATGGAATAATGACAGACCTGAATCTGGTAATAAAGATATATTGAATTTAATTACCATTCATCGCATTTGCATCGCCATATTCAGATGTGTATTGTATGAAGGATTTAGAATACACAAGTGAATTCAAGTCCACATTTTGGCATTTTCGAGTTAGCAGTGCAATTGCATAGCTAAATTCTGAAAAATTAGTTATTTATGCAACTAGTGTGAAAATTAAGGCTTTTTTTAAACGAGTTGAATAAATAATTTCACGAGCGAGGTACGAGCGAGTGAAATAAATTCACGAGTTTAAAAAAGGCCATTTTCAACGTGTTGTCATACACTATTTTTTTATAATAACGGGCAAAAAAAGTATTTATTAAATTGGCATTGATTGATTGGATTATTAATTATTTTATTATCACGTTCAAATGATTTGAAGGTGATTATTTATATTAATGATTATTTTAAAATCACGTGCAAAAAGTATTTCTTAGATCGGCATTGGAAATAAGACTTCAAATAAAGAATAGTATTCAAATAAAGAATTTTACACCAATCACAAAGTCGCCGAATAAAATATCACGCTCAAATAAAGAATTTTACACCAATCAGATGCTCTTATTTACTTTGTCGCACTAGTGCGTAAAAGTAACTTTGAAACACGATTTCGTTAAAAGCATCACTTACCACATTATTGATTTGAAAAAGTTAGTTTTTTTGCACGATATTATAAAAAAAAATATTAAGAGGTAATTCTGTTATAAAGATTTAACTTTAAACCTCTGTAGCACAAATAAGCTTTTTATGAACTTGGTTCAGTAGAATTCTGAGCCCTCCATACAAGTTTTGTCGTAAATAAGCCATTAAGAAATTAAAAGTTACTGAAAATTCGATATTTCGAAGCAATTCCCTGCCGTGCCCTTAAACATGTCCGATGCATCACTTTTCTTCTAATCAGAATGTCTCCCTGCCTCTGTGGATACGTTTTAAATGTAAACACATTTACCAAATAGTTGTTAACTACTCGAGTTGATGATTAATCATTTAAGTTTCTTATTTGCTTTATAAATGATATAATTAACTATTTTTATTACAATGTTACCGATAAAGTCAATGTTTAATTACAAGAGTTAACTACTATACGTTACAGGATTAAAGTTGCAATTTAAAATGGATGAAAAATGAGAACCATCAGTCAGGGTAATGAATAATATATTACCTGTAAAGTGAGTGATTAATTAGACGAGTTAATTACTACACCTTACAGGTTGGTTGTAACCATAGATATCATAGTTAAAGTATTAGATTCTCAGATAACGTGACCTCCAGTGCTAACGACGGGACGCTCATGGAGGCCAAATAAGGGGGCAATATGGCCAGTGTTGCTGCCACTTTAAGGAAAAAAGTACTACGAAAAAATACCCTCTAATTCTAAAATTACAAAAAAATATCCTAAAAATACTAGCTGCATTTTGGAAACTTTTTAGTGACTTTAAATCCATTTCTAGTATTTTTTTTTTGTAATTTTAGAATTAGATGGTATTTTTTCGCAGTATTTTTCTCCTTAAAGTGGAAGCAACACTGGCTCTTTTGCCCCCTTATTTGGCCTCCACGCGCGCCCCGTCGTTAGCATTGGAGGTCACGTGATCTGCTTTTTTGAATACTTTAACTATGATATCTATGGTTGTAACTAAGTTGCAATTTAACGTGGATGAAAAATGAGAACCATTAGTCAAAATGATAATCATTAGTCAAAATAATGTGAAATTTTACTACAGCTCTTGTAGCAGTGTGGTTTATTTGAATAAAAAAATGGAGGAATCGAATGTGGCTGAAACCACAAATACATTCAATACAAATCACAACCGACAAATACAAAATTTGATAAGAAAAGTGAATGAATGAAGCAAACACACAACATTAGAAAGTTAAACCATCATTTTTAAAAATGACTTTAAAAAAATTACATAATTTCTGCTAATTTGTGATTTCTAACTAAACCATCTTTTGTTTGTCTCCAGTTTAACTAAGTATTTTTCATGCATATGAAAGCTTCGTTTATGAATACAATTTGTTAAAGAATAGTTTTGATTTCTTTAAAATTTCTAGGAATACATATATTTAAAAAAATATCCCGTTTAGTATTTCTTTTGCAGAAAATCTTGATTTATAGTGAACAACTATTACATTTTTGAAAAATAATTTTAAATGCATAACTAATAAACTTTAAACTAAGAAGCAAATATATTTAAGTTAGCACCTACTGTTTTTTGCAACTATAAACTTTCTTTTACAGCATAAGTATAATTATTCCCACTGAATTTCAAACAACACTCATTTCTTCTTAGAACTATATGCACAACCATGCAATTGTATATTTTCATCAAATATCAACTGATAAAATACAATATTTGACCAAATATACTATATATAAAATGCAATGAAGTAATCGGTTAATATACAACTTTTAAACAAAATAATATATTTTCATAATAAAAAAAAATTCAACTATTGGATACTCGATTCCTTTACATCTCTAGTAACGTGTCTATGTTTATGTAACAAAACTTTTTGAGCAGATGTTATTGTTATCAATAAAATATTTTAGCATTTTAACAGATTTTATCTATACTTTACATAAACAGCATAAACTCGGTAAAACAGCTATAAGAGTATATTGTATAAGACAATACTCAACTTTACATAAAAAGGCGACAAACACAGCATTGATATTCTATATTAAACATTTACATGCTAAATTTGGCTAGTTTAATTTATTTTATTTCGAAATTCAATAATTATTACTTATCGTTTCAAAAATTAATTTATATTTCAAAGAATAAATATGTAATATTCCTCGCTTTTAAATAGAATTAAAACATTTCATATCAACATACAAAGAATCTCATAGTGAAATATATTTGACGTCATTTCAAACTGATCGATGTCGCAAAAATAAATTTATTTTAATTTATTGTCTAAAAGAATTAAAGTTTCTCGAGCGATTGTTGTGAATGGCAATGGTGATTAAGTTCTAATAAAAATGACTTCCTATGCTTTTTAAATGAGCATTCAATTGTGCAGTTTTTTAAATAATTGAAGTACTTCGAATTCTTCTCTGAAATTTTTAATGTCTTCTAATTTCAATGCGCTGAATTTTTTGACGTATCACACTTGTCCGTAGCATTTGTAGTTTGGGTTATGAAAGTGGGTGACGGACTGACTGACTGACAGACAGACTGAACGATTATAATACCTTCCACTTTTTAAGTTATAAACGTAGTGTGGAAGCTAAAATATTCCAATAAACTAAGCGTGGAAACTTCTTATGAAATAAATGAAGAGTTCGGGGAAGTTGTTTACATTTTATTGATGGTGTATATTTTTTTTTATAGAATTAATATCTATTTGAGAATGAACACATTCATTTTTCAGAACATTGGTGTGCAAAAAAGTAAAACTCAGAAATGAACTCATTTTTAATATGGGCATTTCAGGATTGGAGTGGCAACATAAATGTTAAATAAAAATAACGTATTTCTCAAGCCTCGATTGGTGAATCCATGTTACGTGGAAACAGAGGACCAATCGGAGCACCGATGGCAAGAAAGACTGAAGAAATTTCGTTGCCTGAACAACCCAATTACAAAATTTAATACAATATAATACAAGACTAGTTTTTGGTAAGAAATTTCGCCAAAATAGAATAATAAATACCACGGAATTCCACACAAATTCTGTTATACATATTAATGTATCCCGTGATATTTACTTTAAGAAAACAATTTATTTTACACCCCTTGAAATACGTGTTCGACAACACCTATCAACTACTGTTGCCATCTCCATAAATATTATCTCAAACGATAATCAGTGACTATATAATGACATCGCTAATGAATAACACCACGAAAACATTCGAAGTCATTTAAATTCATAATTACGAACAACAAATACCAAATGTAACCTTAAATTATAACGCGTCGTAAATGGCTTGAGCTTGAAATATTCTATTTCACCATTTCAACATTAACGAAGTAACTTAATATTGTTAATGGCTCAAGGCGAACAATGCAAAATTCATGTGTTTATGTAGTGAGGACAAAACGCAACATGTTAGTTTTTCAAGGTGGAACTTTAAATTAGCCGTTACTTAAATTACTATGTTGTTTTTACGTTTTAGTAATTAAAAGACACGCTTCATACAAGAGTATGTTTTTAATGTTTTGATAATGATAATCTAGTTGTTCAGCGAATTCTTTTCTATAATTAAATGCTTGAAGAAAATATGCTTATTATTTTAGTCCTGATTAAAATTCTCACTATATAAACATGTGAAGAGGACAAAACGCAACATGTTATAATTTTTCAAGGTGGAACTTTAAATTAGCCGTAAATTAAATAGCTATGTTGTTTTACGTGTTTTTAAAGAAATGATACGCTTCATATATTTTCATTCAGTTTTAAGACATGTTTTTGATGTTTTGATAAGGTTAACTCCTTAACGTCATTCGGGGAGAAAATTTGCCATCCTAAAATGAGCTATAGTTAAACTCATAGTTTCCTTGCACAGAAGCCACGACATCAGATGAAGAGGAAATTTCAGCCGTTTTATTTTGTCTTCATCTGATTGCTCCGCGCGTTTTATAGCTCCGCCCGTGGTCGTGGCTTCTGTGCAAGGAAACTATGAGTTTAACTATATCTGCTTAATTTTATATATAAACAAAATCAAAGAAAAATTAAGACCATAGACTAGTACAGTTTCTGTCGGACATTAGTTATATGAAAAACGAAATTTAAAAAATGAAAAGTTTACGTTTTTATTCGGAAAGAAAGATGTTAATAATATTGACAAAGTCGTAGTTAATGTGTTAATTTACATTGCTCAAAACAATTAGGGGAGCACTTTGCGTACTTTTGTAAACCCTTTCAGTCCCAACTTCTTATTTTTTATTCTAAGAATCTAAAATTTGTGAAATGGATTCATTATGCATCCAGAATGAAATGGTAAAAAACAGGGAACTAAATCTTATTTTTTAACAAAATTTTTTTTGGGGGAAAATTGGTATTATAACTTTTGAATAAATTATAACAATAATTTTTTAAAAACATCATTTGTTAAAAAGAGCTAAAATCATTTTTTTTACATCTAAGAATACTAAAGTGAAGAATTATGGTCAAGTTATTTCATAAAAATTTTTGGAAGTGAAATTTATTTTACCGCGTTTTTCATATTTTCCATTTAATTATAACAAACATTATTTAATTCTTCAAAAGACATGATCCTTCCATCTAACGATAAATAAGAGGGAGCTCAACTTGGTGAGAAAAAATTGGCAAGCTGATGATTCCAAATGGAATCATTGGGGGTGAAAGGGTTTAAACCATGCGTTCCCCTAATTGTTGTGAGCAGTGTAGTTGTTTAGTGAATTTTTTTCTATAATTAAATATTTGAAGTTAAGAATTCTCATTAACCTTGTTTTACGAATGATATTTCATTTGAAAAATTGTTTATCCTTAAATTTTGGTAATGAGCAAAATTCTCACTGCACTACAAAGCGCAACATGTTGTCAGCATTTTTCAAGGTGGAACCTTACTAGCTGCTGCTTAAAATTACTTTGTTGTTTTACGGGTTTTTAATTGATAAAATTCATGTATTTTATACGGTTTTTATAGTATGTTTTTGATGATTTGATAATGTTAATCGAGTTAATTAGCGAATTCTTTTCTCGTTATATTAAGAATAATGAAACTATTTGAAGAATTGTTTATCCTTAAATTTTGGTCATGAACAAAATTCTTCTCGCTACACTGTTCAAAAATGTAGACAGGAAAAAATAGGAACTTAGCACAGGAACTCTACCACTACTCCTCATTAGGAACTCTACCACATTTATATGTATTCATATCTTTTTTTTAGGACGTTGCAACAAACATTTATGCCAATAACTTATTATTTATGAGATATTTAAAAAAAAAAACTGCATAAAATTTTACCTTCATGCTACGAGACAAAATTTTAAAGGCTAAGGTTTCTTAAATGGTCTAATTTATCACCTTTACCCATTGTTAAACGTACAGAAAAAGGCATTTCAAACTCTAACTTGCTTATCCAAAGGTCAATGAAAGGAAAACGACGCAATTAGACGATTGACCATGGATAAATACAAATGCCCCCATAAAATTGTCAAAACAATCTAAAGAGTCAAAAGCCAATTGCCAACAAATTGATTGACAATCAAAGAAGTATCCTTCGTTGGGTTTTCATAGACAGTAATAATCGGGATCTGAAGGCGATCTTAGATTGTTTTAAGACGCTTACCTAATCAAATATCCGTTCACTTTCGTTATTTAATGATCAAAACACCGCCAATGGTCAAGCTGTCAATTGATTGTTGATATTTAACATTGGATTTGATTGGTTGTTTATATCGTAGACAACTTAATTATAGACTGGTCATAACTTAGTAATGGTATTAACTTGTTCATCTAGATATGGAAATAATCCAAGGACAGACATAGACATTAGTAAAGATTTTTTCCCCTTTTAATTTACTAGGTTTTTTTCATTTACTTAAATTTACTAATGACTTGTGCAAAGCATATTTAAAAATAACAATAATTTCCATTAAAATTTTATTATATTAAAATGGTTACCATGTTTATTATATTAAAATGTTTACCATGTTTATTATATTAAAATGTTTACCATGTTTTATTAAAATGTTTACCATGTTTATTATATTAAAATGTTTGTGTTTTAGCTTCCACACTACGCTTATAACGAAGGTATTATAATCGTTCAGTCCGTCTGTCTGTCCGTCTGTCTGTCACCCACTTCCATAGCCCAAACTACAAATGCTACGGGCAAGTTTGATACGTAAAAAAAATTCAGCGCATCGAAATTAGAATACATTGAAAATTTCAGAAAATAATTCGAATTCGAAGTACTTTAATTATTTAAAAAAAATGCAAAATTGAATGCTCAAATAAAAAGCATAGGATGCCATTTTTATTGAAATTTAATCACCACTGCCATTCGCAACAATAGCTCGAGAACCTTTCATCTTTAGACCAGGTCCACCGTGTACGCGTACCACTGATGGTACGTAGGAAAATTCAGGTGGTACGCGTAAGTGATGTGAGCCACATGCTACTATTTTGATGTCATTCGTTACGAGTTACTTGTGTGAGAGTGGATTTCCAAAACTCTTGTGTGTGTGTGCATAAAAAATACACATAGAAGCAGAATAAGTGTTTAAGGGCTTAATAGTGAAGATCAGTTCCATTATCCTTATGTTGATATTTAATCACAGCAACAACAAGTTTGCACTAAGACTATAAATGTATATTTTATATGAGGATTTTTTTTTGCTAAGTTGTACTTATTTTTATTTGTATGTTTTAGACCTATGGATAATAAATAAAACTGAAAATATACATTTTAATCTTTTTATTTTTCCTTTATATAAGTATGTTATAAATAAACAAATACTAACATTAAATATGAATTTTCTCAGAATTTAATTCAAAAGCTTTGAACACTTTTAAAAGAGTAAATATTATACGCTTATTAAAGTATTTTGGTCTGGTGGTACGCCAACATTTCTCAAAAGTCAAGTGGTACGCAGGTGCAAAAGGTTGGGAACTCCTTTTTAGACAATAAATTAAAATAAATTTATTTTTGCGACATCGATCAGTTTGAAATGACGTCAAATATATTTCACTACGAGATTCTTTGTATGTTGATATGAAATATTTTCATTCTATTTAAAAGCGATTAATATTACATATTTATTCTTTGAAATATAAATTAATTTTTGCAAACGATAAGTAATAATTATTGAATTTTCGAAATAAAATAAATGAAACTAGCCAAATTTAGCATGTAAATGTTTAATATAGAATTAATGCTGTGTTTGGCGCCTTTTTACCTGTTAAACACAATTGTTGTGTGGAAGCGGGTTAAGTGACAGATTCTGTTACAAACCTACCTGTTTTGAATGAAACTGACCATCATTGACTTCATTTGCAGACAACTTCAAACTAAATTGAAGAGCTTAGTTTAAGAACGTGCTAAGTGACAAAAATGGTGAATACGGGAAAATGGCCTTAAAAGTTTTTCGTTTGCATTTAAATCCGTTATAAACGGTGAAAAATATATTTAATATTAAGTTTATGAAAAAAGAGAAGCTTTTTATTTCAATGGAGGGAATAATCTATCCAATGACACAAAAATTGCGATTTTTTTTTAAAATGTCACTTAGCACGCTCTTCCACTGAGCTGTTCAATTACCCTATGCAATGTAGTTCAATGTTATCAAACAATCGTTCACCGATGTTTCGAAGGTCACTGGTATAATTCGAAGTGTGTCCTTATCTTTTACTAGTTACTAAATTAAACTAAGGACAATATGTATCACGCCTTAAACTGAATATGTTTTCACCTTGAAATCACTGATTTTGAAACGTTTACTAACTAATAATGAAATTGCCCATCCCCGCGTTTCTAGCCATAATTGTAATCTAATAAAAGTACTCAATTTTATGTTTTAACGGTCTTGAAAACTAACCTTGGAAAAAGTAACAAAATTAAATGACCATTTGAAAATTTTGAAAGGGAGGGGTGGCTTACGCCATATTCCATTGTTTGAAGTTATCTTTGATGGTCTGGAATTAGGGTAACTATCCGAGCGATCTTCACCTTAGAGAATGGCCTTAAACTTTCGTCTATTTACAGTGGTTAGACAATTTAGTAAATTGGTTATGCTTTTTCCAAAAATGCCAGAAAAAGGCATGGAAAATCATTATAAAACATTTGTTACGCAAGCATACAATTCCTATATACTTAAATTCTTTAGTTTTTTGCATAATTGATGGAGCTAAAACGAACACAGTAAAAAAAGTTGTTTTTACAGAAAAACTGTCAGCTGGTGTGTTAGAAAAATACCGTACAATTTACAGATATATTTATTTTCTATGAATAAATTGTAAATTAACGTAAAAGCTGTTTTTTAACAGACAAATTGTAAATGAAATTGAAAGTTTACCTCCCTCCAGGGACGAATCATAGATATCATAGTTAAAGTACTAGATTGGCAGATCACGTGACCTCCAATGCTAACGACGGGACGCGCATGGAGGCCAAATAAGAGGGCAAAATGGTCAGTGTTGCTGCCACTTTAAGGAGGAAAATATTACGAAAAAAACCATTTAATTCTAAAATTACAAAAAAAATACTAGAAAATGATTTTAAGTCACTAAAAAGATTCCAAAATGCAGCTAGTATTTTTACGATATTTTTTTGGTAATTTTAGAATTAAATGGTATTTTTTCGTAGTATTTTTCTCCTTAAAGTGGCAGCAACACTGGCCCTTTTTGCCCTCTTATTTGGCCTCCATGCGCGTTTCGTCGTTAGCATTGGATGTCACGTGATCTGCCAATCTAATACTTTAACTATGATATCTATGGGAACAATCGATCCCCCCGGTCACCCCAGTGACAGGCGGGGATACTGAACACAGTACTACCAAGGAATAATAATATAAAAGGTTATAGTTGCTAAACCCACATTCTCCAAACGTCAACAAACATAGGGTCCGTCACGTTCATTGGCGACTTTTAATTATGACTGGACAATTCAAATGGACAAAGTCGCCAATGAACGGGTCGTACCCTATATCTTAGTTCTACTTTGAAGAATATGAATGTGCAACTAGACCCTTCTTATGAGAAATAAAGTTTTAAATTATGCAACAATAAAAAAAAAAATTCCGCAGAACGAACTAACACGACACTAAGCAGCGAAAGAATAAACGGTACTTTTCCGTTTCGTAGACGCAAATCTCGCCAAACGGAATTTTCTAGCGACCAGACACAGCATACAAATTCAAAGGATCACAGTATACACAGTTAAAGGTTACCATTGGAAAAAAATGTTTTATCGTCGGTTGTACATTTTTGGCGACTTTATCGCTTGCGTGTACGTGTTAGGTAGGTTTGAATGATCGTCGCACTAGAGCTACACGAGAGCTATTGGCGACGGGCGTTATAATTCAGAACCACAGTCAAGTGACGAGCCGACACCCGAGTAGGCACCCAACGAAACCGTTAGGGGCTACATAGTACGCGTTGGGACCTTGGAGCATATTTAACGTGTACTCTCTCTATACGGGGTATTATTCGTCGGACAATTTTAGGCTGCACGGGCCGTTTATAGTTCGGCAGATATTTCGGCGATGCCCGGACCCGAACTTGGGACCTTTTGCATGCAAGGCGTACGCTTAACCGACTGGACTCCCGAGCCCCTCATGCGCACGTGAAATGAAAAAGTATTGATGAACTATTTATAAAATAAACTCCCTAGGAAATGAAACTCTGTAACAAACCCACATTCTCAAGCAATGTCTAAAACATTAGATAACATTGAGTCTAACAACATATTTTAATGAATTAAATTTATTCTTTTATTAACACTATTACAATCTTATTATTTTGTATTTTAAAGTCGATGTTAGTTTTTAAAAAAATGCCCCAAAATAGTGAATATAATATTCCGACCAAACAGACCAAAATAAAGAATTCTCGGCAAAGTTCGGAAGCAATAATAATAATAATTACTGTCTGACCCTGACCACCGTTTAGCAGCAATCGGCCGGCCACTCAGGCGGAACGGGAAGGGAAAAAAGTGGAACAGGGAGTAGAAATGACGCCAAAACCGCGAAACGAACTTTCTTTTTTTCGAAGGTCGACGACTCCATTGGCCATTTGGGAGATTGGATTTGTTTAGACGCAAATTTCGAATATATTTAATATTTAACTATGTTAAAATTTTAATTTTTTCAATTTTGAAATTTTTTTAATTTTTAAATATATTTAATTTTTAAATATACTTAATTTTTTAATATATTTAAAAATTAAATATAATTAATTTTGAAAATATTTAATTTTTAAATATCTAATTTTTATATAATTTTAATGTTGAAAATTGTTGGTTTGTTGATCGATTTAAAACACAATTTAGATTTTTTTAATTATTTTTTTCTATAATTTAAATGTTTAATTTAATTTTTTATTTTATTAAACAATTGTAATAACTATTTTTAATGTGGTTTTGAATATTTAGATTATTTAAACCATTTATAATTAAAAATATTGTAATATTTCAATCTTTTAATTTTTATTATTTTAATTATGATATTTAGTTAAAAATTACAACTAAATAATCAAAACAATCAAATAAATAAATTACAACTCTTCCACAAATAATTCCATTAAATATAGACTAATTATACCATACCCATAATAACTTACATAAAATTTCAAAATTTTCGAAACAAAATGTATCTCCCTAATGTTTCAATATAAATTACAATTACTTTTGATACTTCCTGTTTCTATTTTAAATACTACAAAAGATTTTTAATTCAAAAGATTAATTTAACTTTTGTAAAAAAATTTCGTGAAATTTTCATTTAACCTGCTACTATAAACAGTTCTCTCAGAACTTAAGACCAAGTGTTTTTTTCTTAAAATATGCTTTAAAAAAGCGTAAAAAATTATATTAGTATATTTTAACTCTAAACTTGATTAAAACTATTGCAATGATTTTACATCAAAAAGCCATACAAAAAGCATAAATTTGATGACGTCTATCTCATCTGTGACTTAACATTATTACATTTATTCTATTAGAGCTGTATAATAGTATTTGAATTTGTAACTAAAAGTATGATTATGGCTAGTAGATATAGACTACTAGCAAATAAATACCCGTTCTTCGCACAGACTAAAAGAATATCAAACCGATCCAAGTATACGTGTCATTTGATTTGCTATAGGATAATAAACTTTGCCTTTGTTCCCGTTCATTATAAAGAATAAAATCCCGTTACTTATATTGCTTTAAATTTTCTAATTAATTGATTAAAAATGCATCACTATAAAATGCACATCCTCATATCACAAAAATCTTCCTCAATATGAACTTACTGTCATCGCGATTTTCCTGATAAATTCAAAATTAACCATAAATGTATAACAATGTTATTTGACGTCAAAACCTCCATTCTGGTTTTTTTTTTTTTAAATTAGCTCATTGGCACCTTCAGTTATTTTTCAAATCATTAATTTAGTTTCTGAAGGTAATGGCAAGAAATCAAAGCAATTAAAGAAAATAAAAGCAATTTCAATTTTAATTAATTTTTGTGTTCATTTTAATTTCTTCTCTCGAATGGCAACACGAAAGAGAAAAAATGATCGGATTTGAGCGAAAGTGGTGTATTTTTTCAGAAAATTCGAATTTTCTCTAAAAATGGAACAAATATGAAATAACTAAGCCTCAGGTGTACACGTTGGTATTAAAGGGAATCTATCTTAAAAATTTCTGAGGGCAGTATAAGTAGGTCTTTTACGATCCACAGACAGACTCTTTCTTTTATTATTATAGATACTCATAAAACTACATGTAAATATTCATATACTACTAGTTTTCATTTTTACACAAACTTGCATTGACTAATAAATCCATGGAGACCAATACGAAATTGAAGCATTATAAATTCTATGTAAACGTCGCAATCCCAAAATTACCGAAGAGAGAGAAATACTTCGAAATAAATAAAGCATTGTATCTTATATAAGCATTGCAGTTTGAAATCACAGACTTTAGTTCAATTTAAGGAAAGTGATTTGTAAATAATATGACGGCGGGATTTGCCAAGCTTTATTGCACACATGAATACACAGCGATTGAGTGAATGGTTTTCAAAATAGATTGAAAATATTTATCTTACTTGTCTGCAATTAGTAGTCCACCTTAACATTTTTCAATGCAAAACGTCTTTAAAATGTACTGCTGTCTTTCGAAATCGTATGCTTCATGCTCGTGCTATGTCATTTTTTATGTAAATGAATTACTGAAACTTGTCAACGTCTTCGTTTCTGGTATTTTCGAAAAGATCAAACTTACTCGGTTATAATACGAGTGTTAGTATTAAAAACTATAAAATGGGGGAAATTGTTAAGGGTCAAGTTCAATTATCGTCGCACTAGAGCTATACGTGGGATATTTTTAAAGGCGTCATAATGTAGAACATAACATTATCATATTTAGTTTGTTTGGTTTAGTTTGATTATCGTCGCACTAGAGCTACACGAGAGCTATTGGCGACGGGCGTCGTATTTTAGAACCACAGTCAAGTGATGAGCCGACACCTGAGTTGGCACCCAACGCAACCATTAAGGGTGACATCGTACGCAGCGTTTTGACTTTGGAGCGTATTTGAACGTGCACTTCTCTAGACGGGGTATTATTCGTCGGACAATTTTGGCTGCACGGACCGTTTATAGGTCGGCAGTTATTTTGGCGATGCCCGGACCCGAACCTGGGACCTTTCGCATGCTAGGCGAGCGCCTAACCAACTGGGCTCCCCAGCCCCTTATCATATTTAGAACATAGTTAGTCATAATTTAGCTCCCCGGCCCCCTTCTGGTCAATGGACTGGGTTACTAAGGTACCTGCACCGATATATACCTTCGCAAGTTTTTCCCTCGTTTTAGCCATCTTATAAACAGAGCTTGCTAGACATAAAAATCCTACTAATTAATAGCACCGTTCACTTCACTGACCCGAACCTAGGACCTTTCGAAGCGCCTTACCAACAGGACTCCCCAGGCTCAAATTGTAAAGGGAATTTCATGAATGTCCAGTCCACGTATGTGAACCTCTATAGTGAAGAGGTCAAGCTGCATTGTGGCTAGCTAGCGTTAAGTTATTTTAATATTTTTTTCCAATTTATATGCGTCGATTATTGTTTTAATGTGCTTGTTTCACGTCATAAGTGGAAACAGTTCCAGAGGTATTATTTTCATTCTTAGCCTTCTGGAATTACATTTGTTTTGGTGATAATTTGATGTAATTATTTCCATGTAATGTAAAAAAAAATAATGGAATTAATTAATAATTTTGTACAGTGTTTGTTTTCTTAGCAACTACATTATATTTTATTTTCCCTCAATGTTTATTTCATCAACTTTGTTCGATTACTATTGTTCTCTTTACGGTATGTAGTTTATTGCACTGCAATCTGCTGAATAGTTTTATGCAAGTACTAAAAAATCACTAAATATAAAATATCCTTAATACTAAACATCAGCTATTTTTACTATGAATTAAGAGTGAAACCATGGCGGCCAATGAAACGCGGAAGCGCAAGAAAGAAAAGTCGAAACTTACGTCATCTGAAACAACCCTATTGGGAATGTAACCGTTATTGGATATTGTATTCCGCATAGTAGTCAAACGCCTAAATGCAAGGTTGTCTCAAATATGACAACTACTGTCATATCTTTGAAACGCTGATTACCTACCAACCCACAACAGATGATATTTGTTTATTTACATTAAGATCGAAAGGTTTTTTAGAAATAAAAACGATTAACAACGATTGATTCATTAATATGTAGTGTTTGCGTTGTCCTTCGTCATAATATTAAATAAAATAGCCTTAAATCAAATTCATACATTTGTAAACAAGGATAAAATTTAGTTTTATAAAAATGCTTATCGGTTAATGTATTAAAACCGGTAATTGAAGCATGATAAAAAGCTATGTGTAATAAATTGATTTTATCGGTTGTTTACTAAATATGTTAACTTTTTCAATGTGCAAGCGTGAGGAAGTTTTAAAATGGTATAGATTTTATTATGCACGTGTTGATTTTGCAAGACCACATGTTTTAAGCAAGCTATCTTATTGATTTGATTGATAAGAAATTAATTTTTTTTAAATATTTTATTAATATTTATACTTTGTACGAAAAACTAATTGTATGTAACACCACACGGGGTTCAGTTATCACTGAATAAATCAATATAAAAGGTAATTATATTCACGGAATATGTTATATGTCATTATGGGTCGGGGGTAATTATATTACGGTATATGTCATTATGGGAATGTTTTAGATGATGTAACGCTCTTGTTTTCATTTTCCCCGTACCCTGCGATTTCGTTTGTTGTTTCGGTTCACTCTCAAAATGACGATATAGATGAAAAGAAAGTGTTCTTTCAATACAAGCTACCTTTGATAAATGTTTTGAACAACCAACAGCACAGCGAGAAGTTGGCACTTAAAAAATTTAAATAAGTAAAATATTCTTAGAAAACTCATTTTCGAATACCAAAACAAGTAATGCCGGACAAAAAATGAAAAAAGACCACTGGAACTGTTGTCATTCACAACGTGAAACAACCCCATTGGAGGAAATGGTTTTAAAATGTAAACGACTTTAATAAAACGATTCAAAACAAGATTTCTTTTCTGATGGTGGCAACATTACCATCCCCGATGAAATATCACCGGCAGTTTCCATAGAGGTATGAAGAGAATAGAGAGTCATGTATATGCGCAGTAGCGCACAAAATGAAGCAGGCTAGAGCGGTGCTCTTGGGATACCTCGTGCCAGTTTCGGTCACTATGTATCGCAGTAGCCAAAACACCGCTAGAGCGGTGCATCTTGGGATACCTCAGTGCCAGTATGTGATGCGCAGTAGCCGAAAAACCTGACAGCCCTGCTTCAACCATTTGAACTCATAGACCCTCTACTCTCCTTCCTACTCTATGTCAGTTTCAAGGTGATCCGAGAAGGGACAACTGGTCAAAGAAATGGCTTCGGAAAGCACATTGATTTTCCGTATTTAGTTGGCATTCACCCACTAAAGACAGGAAACTGGAGTGGGACGTGACAAAATTTAGAGAGGGCGGATGTTTATTAATTAACTTGTTTAGATGAAAGTTGTAGGGTTAGATTGCTATTAAATGCATCAGCAAAATCCCTGAAAATAGATTTAGTCGGACAAGCAGCGATGTAGCTTTATGTTAAAGGAGTAATGCAGAAATAAATTGTCCTATCCAGATTCCTCCAAATTTGAAACTCGTCGCACATTTAATTTGAGCTGTAGAGAAGTTTCAGACAGACAGACCAATGTTAAAACAAGTAGGTTTGTAATAGAATCTGTCGCTTAACCCGCTTCCACACAACAGTTGTGTTGAACAGGTAAAAAGTCGCAAAACACAGCATTAATTCTATATTAAACATTTACATGCTAAATTTGGCTAGTTTCTTTTATTTTATTTCGAAAATTCAATAATTATTACTTATCGTTTGCAAAAATTAATTTATATTTCAAAGAATAAATATGTAATATTCCTCGCTTTTAAATAGAATTAAAACATTTCATATCAACATATAAATAATCTCGTAGTGAAATATATTTGACGTCATTTCAAACTGATCGATGTCGCAAAAATAAATTTATTTTAATTTATTGTCTAAAAGAATTAAAGTTTCTCGAGCGATTGTTGCGAATGTCAATGGGGATTTAATTCGAATAAAAATGGCTTCCTATGCTTTTTAAATGAGCATTCAATTTTGCAGTTTTTTAAATAATTGAAGTACTTCGAATTCAAATTCTTCTCTGAAATTTTCAATGTATTCCAATTTCGATAGGCTGAATTTTTTTGACGCGTCACATTTGCCTGTAGCATTTGTAGTTTGGGCTATGAAAATGGGTGACAGACAGACGGACGGACTGAACGATAATAAAACCTTCCACTTTTTACGTTATAAACGGAGTGTGGAAGCTAAAAACAAATTATCTAGAATCAGTACCCTCCAAGTAAGTATGGAGCATGAAAAGTCGCCGGACATTTTCAAGGTAAACTAAAAACAATCCAAAGATACAGACTGACTTTACAGTTTTAGCATTTAGACGACATTCATCAATAATAAGAAATATCGGAAATTGTTATTCGTGCTATTTGCATGTTTAAAAAATAAACCTTCTCGTAAGTATTACAATTTACAAAACGAACAACGGACAATAACTAATTTAAAGTAGGCTTGTCTCCAGTTTGTAATTGATTTTAGCTTTGTTCTCGAAACACCTCGTGGGCTGGTACCATCAATAAAAACGCTTGGCAATGTCACTTGCAACCGATGGCATATCCCCGCACTATAATTCAAGGTTACTGAGAAACGTCAGAGGACAGCAATAAAAATGCAAGCATGTTTGTGATAGTAACTGCCAAGTAGAACCGCTTTCACACAAGATTTATCTTAGAAAAATTACCGAACACAGCATTCAGTGCGAAAATAAAACTTTTAAACGCCAAAACTAGCTTTCTTTATTTACTTTCTCAAATCCAATTACTATTTTTTTTTGGTTTGCTAAACTTGAAAAATAATCAATGAAAAAGTTTAACAAAAGTAGATGAGATGCAATTATTAGTAAATTAAATGATTAAAAATAAAATTGTAATAACTGCTATTTAAACAAGCATTATTTTTTTAATTTTAAAATTTTAATATGGTTCAAATTTATATTTTTAAAGAAAATTTAAATGTAGAGTAATTCTTTTCTTTATATGTATTACACTTGTTTTGGGTGAGTTTGGTTTGGGTGAGTTTGGTTTGACTTTGAAAGTGGGTGACAAACGGACAGGCAGGCAGGCTGGCCGGCAGACAAATAAACTCAATACGATTATACCTTCCTTTTTTACGCTATGAAAGTAGTGTGGAAGCTAAAGCCGGCAGTCAGGCTTAAATTCCAGATTTATATGGCATTAATAATGATTTCATATTTTCTCTCAAAAAATACATTTCATGTAAACGGATTTTCCTTGAACGAGTAGTAAAATTTTCCGAATCGATACATCACGCAAGCGATTACCCCCCCCCCCCCCCCCCATGCCACGACCCGTCACGTTGTCCCCTCCTCCCCTGGCCACGAAGTAGTTTATGTACGTACCCTTAGGAAAAAAAAACTTAATACTGTTATTATTTTCAGCTATTTCTCGCGATGTGACAACAATGGCCCCGTATTAAAAACTTATCTTTGGGGATAACCAGACTTTCGGGATATCCGGGAAAACGTCGGGGTTTCAAATATATATTTAAGATTTTTAGATTTTTATTTTGCAAGGGAACCCAGAATTATATAAAGGATTAAACTTATCGAAGAATTTTAAAGTATACGTTAAATATTAATTATACTTCCTTAAGGGGGACTTAAGCCCTCCATTGAATCCCACACTCTTAAAACAAACGAGCGGTTTTAACTCAGTCTGAGTTAATTTCCACTCCTTTCCGGTGCCGAAAATGCACTTCTCCTATAGGAGTGAATTTCACTCTTTTGTTTTAAGAGTGCATGTTAAAATGACCTTTATGTACCTTCTTCTCAGAATCCGTTTGATACATTTTAATGAAATTTTTACTAGTTATTAAATGGATGTTCAACTATACTTTACTGGAGGCATTTTTAAAAAAAAATTTAGTTTTTAAATTATAAATTTTAAAGTGAAACTACATACTTTTGACCTAAAAAAACATCAATATTAAAAAGAAAAAAAGATAGTTATACTCAAATCCCTCCAGCAAATTTTAGAAACCATCTTCTTAAATACGTATAAAAAATTTCAGGTTGATACATATTATAGATTCTGAGAAAAAGGTACACTCGCATTGAAAAAGTAAGTTTTGAGATATAAGCATTTAACGTAAACATTAGTGGTTTCTTACCTGTGAAACATAAGGGGATTTTACCTAAACAACATTTTTTTAAAAACAATTATTAAAAAAACTTCTAGTACTTGAAACTTTCATTTTAAGATATCGTTGTACAGCTAAGATTGCATAGTTTAAGAAACACTAAAAACATTGAAATGTCATTTTTGAAAATTTTGGGGGGGTCTGGTCAATCTTAAGGAATTTTATTTAATGAATTTTAACAAACTCCTAAAGCTGGTCTCAATATGGCGAGGAAAAGGAGTCGACTTTCGACCCCACCGCGTCTCCTCTAGAAACCGCGTGAAAGCGCACGGTTTAACTATCTCTATGATCTCCCAACGCTTTCAAGGTTAACCGATGCGGGACAACAATCGGCGGTCCGAGCTACCTTTCCCGATATAGCCTGACATTCACCCAGTGAGCGGGACAATTGGAGTATGACGCCTCGGGTGCCGAGTTTGCATAGCACCACTGGGTCAAGCCACGGCGGACGTTTTTTTTGCGAAACATCTCTTTGCTCCGAGACGCAGTTTTGTGATGATGTATGTGTTTGGGTTACATGCATCATTGAATTTGACACCGGTGTTTGAGGGAAAAAAATTTATTGATACTTTTGTTTGTAAGGGGACAATGTCCGTTGGTTTGAACATTGACGCTTTTTGAGAGATGGAATAATGTATATTTAATTTGGAATATCATTTAATACGGCCTATCTACGCGACTATTACAAGCAATGTTCTTGAGGATTACAGACGTATCTATACCTATTAGTCTAGGGCAGTGGTCGGCAAACATTTTTATTAAAAGTTCTAAAATGAAAAATTTAGATACATTTTGTGACATCTCGGGTAATAGGTTTTTTTTGTTTGGAGGGGGAGGGGATTAACGTGTAATATAAATTTATAATCATTTTAAGTCTCGACAATAGTATTGAATATATAAGTGACAAAACGCGTTTTTTTCTTCATAAAACCCCAAATAAAATAGAGCAAAACATGTATAGATTTCAAAAATAGAAACAATAACAAAAATTCTAACAATCCTTTTCCACGAAAATCTCATGTAGGTTATAGTTATGCATTACGAAACACGAAATTATTAACAGTTTCTTTAAATTTTGAACAAATTATTTTTGTGAACATTATAAATTATTAAAAAAAATAATTATTAAAAATTCTATGGTTTGAAAGCTATCGTTTGAAGAAATTGAATACAAATAAGGTTAAGAAGGATCGTAAACTTTTGGATCTAGAAACTGTAAGTGCATCCTATATATCCCATTTTCTGGTTTGCAATTTTTTTTTAATTAAAAACTCCCGTTTCTGCACTCTGTGACCAAGCTACCGCAATAGTTCCGTTGTGGGTATGAAACAAATTATGAATTATAGACCGAGAGAGAGAGAGATAGAGGCCCCAGTGGCTTAGTGGTAGTGCTTCGCATTGCCACGCCACAGGTCCGGGGATCGACTCCCGGATTGGGTGAAGTGGACCCATCCTTTCATCCCTTAAGTGGGTCGATAAAATGGGTACCAAGCATGCTTGGGAACTAAACACTGGGAGTTCCGCGGAGGCTGACCACCTTACCGGGACATATGCCTAGCACCCCAGAGCCCTAGGTCACAAAAGCCGAAATGGGCACGGCAGGCCTTGGCCCACTAATGGGCTGTTGCGCCGAGGAGTTTAGTTTTTTAGGCAAAGATAGAGCAGAAAGTTGGATAAAGTATCTTTCGTTTTGTATTTATTAATGTGATTTAAATGATATTTACAAAGGAGCGTTGGTAAACCGAGAACAGAACCTGAGAAGATATCTTCCGTGGCAAGACGCCTTAGTAACCCACCATGTTTCGTTTACCAGACCAAAAACATCATAAGTGGTGATCTATGATTCAATTTAAACCCCTTAACGATTGGATAATTTAAAAAAACGGTCATAAAAGTGCCTATTTTTTTATCCCTGAAAATTATAACAAGTAGACTTGTATCAGAATCTGTCACTTAACCCGCTTCCACACAACATTTAAGTGATGAACACATTGAAAAACGTGCCAAACACAGTATTTATTCTATATTAAACATTTACACGCTAAATGTAACTAGTTTCATTTATTTTATCTCGAAAATTCAATAATTATTTCAATAATTATTATCGTTTGCAAAAATTAATTTATATTTCAAAAATTAAATATGTAATATTTCTTTCTTTTAAATAGAACCAAAATATTTTATATCAACATACAAAGAATCTCTTAGCGAAATATATATGACGTTATTTCAAACTGATTGATGTCTAATAAATAATAAATTTCTTTTAATTTATTATTTAAAAAAGAATTAGTTTCTCGAGTGATTGTTGCGAATGGCAACGGTGATTTAATCCAATGAAAATGGCTTCTTATGCTTCTTAAATGAGCATTAAATTTTGCAGTTTTTTAAATAATTAAAGTACTTGGAATTCGAATTTTGTAATGAGATTTTCAATGTCTTCTAATTTCGATGCGCTGAAGTTTTTAACGTATCACATTTGCCTGTAGTATTTGTAGTTTGGGCTATGAAAGTGGGTGACAGACAGACGGGCGGACTGAACGATTATAAAACCTTCCACTTTTTACGTTATAAACGTAGTGTGGAAGCTAAAAAAATATGTGTATGAACAACATATTTTTAATTATTTTTCATTTATTTTTAGCTTGAAATTTAAAAAAGTTAATTAATATTATTGGCGTTTTAATTGGTTTTTTAAAGTTAATTTTAATTTTAATGTGTGGCGCGTTATTGCTACTGAACACTTCAGCCATTGGCGTTTTAATTGGTAGATTTAAGTCAGTTTTAATCTTATTGGCGCTTTACTACTGTACACTCCAGCCCGGAAATACCACGGGATCGAAAAACAGAGGGCAAAGCCTTACACCGTCATTTTGACCTGAGCGAGAAATGGGTTAACTACTTTTTTAAAAAATAATTACATATTTTTTTAAAAAAATTAATACTTTTTTTAAAAAAAAAATGGAAAGTTCAATGCTATTGAATTCGAAAGTCTAAAACATCGCTTCGAGTCAAACTCTTCGTTGCGTGAAATTAAACAGTTCTTCGCGTTTACTCTTGTAAAATAGGTATGTCAATGTCGCGTTCGAAATAGAACGCTCCAGTTTAAGTCGATCAAAGAGATTAAATGATATCATAAAGTATAATCATATGAAAATTAGTTTTTATTACAAATACAATTGAAAATGCATTCACTGTTGTTATAAAGAGTTGCACACAATTAAGATAGTCGTCATAACATAAGGTATGTGTGTTCGGGTTGGTCAATTTAACCTTGAAAATGAAAATATAATTGTAAAGACGTTGAAAAACGTAGAATAGCGTTTCAGATGACAAGTTGTTAAAAAGTCGAGCAAATTAATTAGTGTAAATCTGATTGTTGATCAAACGGTGAAGGTACTTTAAAGAATAAGCCGTGTTGTTGAATATAGTCAATTATTTTTTCATTAATAATTGTATCAATTACATTCATAAGCATCTGTATAACGTGTTCAGTAGCTTTATTGCATGTTCATATGTGCTTGCACCATTAAATTATACACTTATAAATTAAAATAAGAATTATTGGTAATGCATGTTATGGCTTACAGCAATAAAGCTTATATGTAGTGTAGTTTCATTTTGTAATGCAGACAAATTAAAAATATAGGATTCAAATTTTTTAAAAGGAATTACATTTTTTAAAACTCTAAGAATGTCAATGTAGTAATGATGTAGTAGGATGTCAATGTAATAACTCTAAAGTCAATGTAGAGATATTTTTAAATAAAATGCAACTTCGAAACGTCGAAATATTGAATACATACTTATAACACAAATTTAGGAAATCCATAGATAGGGAGATAGAGCGATTACAACAACTAATAAATCAAGATGCCCCAAATTGAAATTCAACAAGACGCAATTTAAACGATTGAAAAGTAAGAAATATTACTTTAGCATTAAAGCTTAAAAAATATATGTCATAAAAGAACTAAAAAATAGTTTCTTTTAATTCAATGCTCAGAGAAATTATAAAGAACAAACAGACAGACGGACAAAAAAATTGAAAAAATTTGGTTTACTGGTGTCATTTGTTGTAAACAAGAGTTTGAAAATCGGACGTTTAAAAGAACAGCTGAAAAAGCAAGGAGGGGGAAGTAGACGGTTGGAAATCTTCACTTTCTCAATACTGTTCTTTGAAAAAAAACTTTCGAATAAAAAAAGATAGGCCAGTAGATGGAAGTTGCTCAATTTGTGTTTTTTCTATAGAGCATTTGTGAATATACACTCTTAAAACAAACGAGCGTTTTTAACTCAGTCAGAGTTAATTTCCACTCCTTTCCGGTGCCGAAAATGCACTTCCCCTATAGGAGTGGATTTCGCTCTTTTGTTTTAAGAGTGTAGGCCTAGCGATCTCAAAAAGAATTTAAGATCTTCCTTGTGGACAAGTATCTGGTATAAGAGTGAGTTGGAGTGCAAATATACATTTTTTTTAAATACTAAATGACTAAGAACTCCTACACAGCCGATTCCTAACCGGTATTAAAAATATATCCATGCCTGAAGAGGAATTCAAACCGTCAGACTTAATTTGGAATGGGAGGCACATGTCTCCCAACCGAAGTTTCTTTGCATTAAACTAATGGAATAAAAATAATTTTGTAAGAAAAATTACTCCAGCTGTGCGGAATATTGTTAGAAACTGTTTTTATGATAAATGCAGATAGCATATAGAGATCTATAATACCACTGTTTGAAATATTTTGTGAGAAATTATTCGAACCCATTTCAAAAAGTGGAATTAGAGCCCTCTAGTCCAGCTAGATTTATCACATAAAAAAATTGTAAAATCATTCCATACCGCCGGAGCAATTTGGATAAGAAACTGTTTTTCATTGGGTTGGGGTTAAGGTTATATTGAGTTATCGTCGCACTAGAGCTACACGAGGGGTATTGGCTGCGTTTTTTTCCATTGAATCCAATACAGAAATACAGAAATCAGGAATACAGAATCCAATACAGAAAGACTTCGGTTTGGAGACCAGCACCCCTTTAATACTCAGGAAGTTTTAAGATTACATTGGACGGGTTGATAAAATACACTTAGTTATAAAACTATTCAATTTGGTACGTTGGAAGTGTAATATGTAATAAATAATCTAACGATCACTCACAACATTTGTTCACTATTAACCCAGAAACACTATCACTTGACGAAGCAAATATTTCCGTAAATAAGTCTATTTTCCCGAAAGCGTGTTTTATTCCACGCGGTACAACCAAACAAATTATGACTTGCAAGTTTTACTACTCTTTAATTTGTTTTAGCGATAGTACAACGACCTGGAAACTAAACAAGGAAGAAACTATCAGTGCTCATCCAAGTGTAAAGTACATCATTATTAAGACTCAGAAGAATACAAGTGTACTAAACGGATTTTATGCTTGCAAACAATATGACATGTAATTTGGGAAGTACGGTACCAGATTTGTATAAGTTAATTGAATTTTAGTAGAAATTTGGAACTACCGGAACTAGTTTTTCCAGCTCTTCTTTTTCATTTTGCGCTCATATTTTTTTTAGCTTCCACACTACGTTTATAACGTAAAAAGTGGAAGGTATTATAATCGTTCAGTCCGTCTGTCTGTCTGCCCGTTGCCCACTTTCATAGCCAGAACTACAAATGCTACGAACAAGTGTGATACGTCAAAAAATTCAACGCATCGAAATTAGATTACATTGACAATTTCAGAAAAGAATTCGAATTCGAAGTACTTCAATTATTTAAAAAAACTGCAAAATTAAATGCTCATTTAAAAAGCATAGAAAGCCATTTTTATTAGAATTAAATCACCATTGCCATTTGCAACAATCGCTCGAGAAACTAATTCTTTTTAGACAATAAATTAAAATAAATTTATTTTTGCGACATCGATCAGTCTGAAATGACGTCAAATATATTTCACTACGAGATTCTTTGTATGTTGATATGAAATGTTTTCATTCTATTTAAAAGCAAGGAATATTACATATTTATTCTTTGAAATATAAATTAATTTTTGCAAACGATAAGTAATAATTATTGAATTTTCGAAATAAAATAAATGAAACTAGCCAAATTGAGCCTGTAAATGTTTAATATAGAATATTAATGCTGTGTTTGTCGCCTTTTTACCTGTGAAACACAACTGTTGTGTGGAAGCGGGTTAAGTGACAGATTCTGTTACAAACCTACTAATTGTTTTTATCTATTTCGAGAAAAACATTGATAAAAATTCAATCGGCCATTACGCCATCTTAACATCAGAAAACAAAACAGACATTCATCCTCCTGTATGGTTGGAAAAGTTTTATAAAGTACAAATTCCTTATTTGTGCCCAATATATTCCTCCATATCTTCATTTCTTACCATTTGTAAACATCAATGAAATTAAATTCGGAAACATAATTAAAATCGAGTTGAGGAAATCTCATCCACCATAAAAAAAAATCAAGAGATATAAAATCAACAAATAAAATAAAATACTGATATTCAAATAACAATCCAGAAAATTAAACCCACCGTGCTCTTTTTTTCTTTTCTTAATTTTCATTCACCCTGAACGTGCTGAAATTTCTTTAAATTGAAATAAAAAGTATAAATTCTATGCTTACAATGCTATTCCTATGGGAAAATCGGCTCACGTTTTGCACTCCTACACCCGTTTGGGTTCGAATAAAAAGTATCCTATGTCCTTCTCCTGGTTCTAAGGTACCTCCCCACCAATTTTCAGCCAAATCAGTTCAGCCGTTCTTGAGTTATAAATAGTGTAACTAACACAACTTTATTTTATATATACTAGCTTTATAAACCCGGCGTTGCACGGGTGTACCCTCAATAACGGTTTTATGTAACAAGAATTTTATATACCAATTGTTCACTCTCCACTGGTCAGCACTCCATCAGGATATTATAATCTCTTCCCGTTCTGATATGAATGGTTGATTGTATCCAGTCCTTTCCAGGAGTTAGAGGGCTTTCCCATAGGCCCCCTGTTAAAATTGCCAGAACAGCTAGGATATAATTTCAGGTTTCTATTTGGCGATTTGCGCAACGAAAATGCCCAAATGTGGTAACGTTCTACTCGATATTTGATACAACTCGATAGGGCTGGGGATCCCAGTCGGCAAAGCCATTCTCCTTGCATGATGCAAGTCCTAGGTTTGGGTCAGGATATCGCCAAAATAACTGTTGACCTATAAATAGCTCGTGCATCCAAAAATGTCCGACGAATAATACCCCGTGTGGAGGGAGTGTACGTTAAATATTTTTCGAAGTCCCAACGCCACGTACGATTTCACCCTTAAAAGTTGCATTGGGTGCCTACTCATGTGTCGGCTAGTCACTTGACTGTGGTTGTAATTTACGACGCCCTTTGCCAATAGCCCTCGTGTGTAGCACTAATGAAACGATAATTCAAACTAACCCTAACCATACAACTGGATGGGAATAGCTATACCCTACGTTAAATTTTCAACTTCGCCAAAAGCCGCCAATGCCGAAATTCGATCGGCCATTAAGTTATCTAAACATCAGAAAACAAAACAGACATCCTTCCTCTTGTATGGTTGGAAAAGTTTTATTAAGTATAAATTCCTTAATTATGCTGAAAATGTTACTCCGTGTCTTCATTTCTTACCAGTTGTAAACGCCCAATTAAATTCGGAAACATAATTAGAATAGTAAAATCAATAACAATCAAAATCAATAAATAACAATCCTACAAATTACACCCACGTGCTTTTACGTGTTTATACTTAATTTTCGTTCACGCTGAACGCGCTGAAATTTCTTTGAAATTGAAATAAAAAGTATAAATTCAAATCTTACAATGCGATTCCTATGGAGAAATCGGCTCACGTTTTGCATTCCTACACCCGTTCGGGCTCGAATTTCGAAAAATAGCTTCTTAAATGACGCCTACGATATAAAAAGAATATTTTCCTTAAATTTGGTAGCAGTACCTCCAGAAGTTTTGGCTGGGTGTTGATACGTGAATGAATGAGTGAGTCAGGACATTGCCTTTGATACATAGTTTTTTATCTATTTTTTTTTTAATTATTTATGCTTTTATCTACAAAATAGCGCAATTACTTTTTTTAAGTTAATAGTTTTGACAGTAGATGATTAAATCTAAGCATTTGATGAGGAGAATGTGCCCCATATGCAGGGACAAGTTTCCCTACCAACTAAAACAAATTTACTTAATGTTATATTATTTGCAAGTATAAAACCCTTAACTGAATGAAAAATATTCATTTTTGCGTAAGAAAAGTAATGAAAATACTTAATTTCGGTTTTAAATGTTTAATTTACAACTAAATTCTATGGTATAAATATTTTTCTAAGATGTATAAATCTTTTGTAAAAGCAGCTCTAAGCAACAGTTACTGTTGCAAATCTACAATTTTCTATAAAAATTTCAGTAAGTATTTAAGTAACAGGAAAGTAGACTATTTTGGTTCTTTTAGAACTTCTTGTCTACCAAGATCTGCTTATACCCTTTATTCGAGTAAGTTTGATGCCTTTTAACCCTTATTCTCATAAAGTAGCATATATGCTACCTGGGGTTTCCCCCTACTTTCTGTTTGTTAAGTGACGTCAGCGAGTATGTTGCATTGTTATTTGTTAGAAGAACAGTATAGAAGCTTCGTTCAGAGTGAAAAAATGTACAAAGTTAAAATTATTTTTGTTTTAGAGGAAGGTAACTTGTTGGGTTGTTGTGTTTGTGCATCATGTCTCGTCGTCTGTACAAGGAAAGTTCATTGAATTATTTTTCATAATTTTTTTTACTTCTTTTCTATTTCTTATGTTTCTGTAGTTTAAAAAAATTGCTTAAGTACCCAAACAGTGGATTACCACTGTTTTTGGAAAAAATACAAGCTAAAAACTGAAGGTTGCATATTTGCTACCTTTTATAAAACTCTAATTACTGCACTAATTATTTTAGAAAGATTATAACACTAAATAATCTTTATTTTAGCTGTAAAAAAACAGAAAAAAAATTGAAAATTTAAAAAAAAAATCGATGATCATGAGAATAAGGGTTAAATCTGATTTCATTAATCTGGAGTTTCAGATTATCCGGTTCCATCAAGTACAGATTATAGAATTTGTCCACTATTTATGACCAGAAGCCCTTAAGAAATCGGTTTTTCAATCGGCTCTCAGATCACCTTGACAGATCAGATCATTCGTCGCAAACAGATAAGAAACCGATTAGCGACTTTTACACCGATTAACAATTAACTGACCCGTTTTTTTATCGTCAAACGGAGAATTTCATTCCAGTTTAGTTGCTCAAAGTTTGTATAATTTGATTTGGGAAAAAAGAAGTGGTTAAAGAACTAAAATAGCCTACTTTCCTGTTACTTAAATATTTACTGAAATTCTAATCGTGAAACAACTAGGTTCATAACAGTAAATATCAGCAACAATCGTTTCTACACTAGATTTACCCACATTAGAAAAAAAATCTCTAAACACAGCATCCAGTTATTTAATTTAAACTTCTAAAAGCCAAAATCAACTATTTTCCTTAATATTCTTTCACAAATAACCTAATATTATTTATCGTCTGCTCGATTTATTTGTAGGTCGGAGAGTAATGAAATATTTATTAATAACAAAAATAATGAAACTACTCCAAACTGCATTAAAAAAATAAATGTAAATTAAAACTAAGCAGAATTGTATGCAAAAAATATGCCTTGCCGCTTTCTTGGTAAACAATTAATGAACAATCAAAGAATCACATTGTGCTACATTTTATGACGTAATTCCAAAAAGATTCATGAAAAAATTATTTTGCTTCAAATATTTTTAAATTAAGTTTCTCATGCCATTGTTGATTTGGCAGTGATTTAAATGACTCAAAATTGAATTTCAATGCTAATTCAATGGGAAATTCGCCGACAGGTAGTAGATTTATGTCCGTCCGGACAGGCGGACAAAAAGTATGAAAGTTGGGTCCCTGAGGTCATAGCTTTCTAACAAAAAAAAAAGAATTTTTAAGATCCGAATGATAGAACCTATTTTGGAAGAGGGGTACGGACAGACGGACAGACAAAAAAAAAGAAAAGTAGGCTAAAAAATCTTTGAAAGTAGTATTGTTTTTTTAATTTGAGATTGGACGATGGTCAAGGTAATGGAGCTAGGTACCAAAGTCTGCTGGTAGAAATCCAGATTATATTATAGATTTCTATTATTAGATTATAAACACATTTCTGTTTTAAAAACATACGATTTAATTATTGCAAAAGAGGTGTATATTTTTTAGGTTTGGTCAATTGAAAGAATTTATCACTGTTGTAAAATTAATATTTTATACACTTGATATTCTACAGACTCGCAGTTTAATTAGTTCCTAAGTATATTTTCGAATTAGATTCTTAAAACATTTGTTAATAACTATTATTAAGATTTTCCCAAGAAAATAAATTTAATTTATTAATTTGATACCTAAAATAATAGCATCGTACAGGATAAAATTCATAGGATAAAATTCGAAATTTAAAAATCTAACAATATCTTTAGGAATTGAATTGACGATATACAAACTCGTTAAAACAACACCTTCTGTAAATAAGGCATTTGCACAGGCTACCATTTTACGTGTGGCGTAGTGAGAGTAGTCCATTCTGATCAATCACTTACCTAAAAAAATTGGCGTATTATGATCTTGCCATTGATTTTAGCTTTTTGTGATTGGTTAGATTTGACTATTATTGACTATCGTCATTGTTTGAGTGCAGAGGCCTTCTCGAAAGTAGGCATTGGTTAAAAGCGCACGAGGAAACATAATTAAAAGTTTATTAGCTTTTGTTTAGAAGTTCAGATCATATAATAAAACGATTTCAAATTAGAAAATGGTCTTCACCATAACTATAAGATGTTGATATACCCAGTATATACAATTATAATCTTCCCAAAAATAATAGATGGTAGTGGGTTTTTATTAATGCAGTTTGCGACTTCAACATATTTAAGACTAAAGTGGTAAAACCTATTCATTGAAAAAAAATGTAATTGCTATTTAGTGTAATCTAGTAATTATAAGTAGAAAGGAAATAAATAAATTCGGGACATAAAATGCATTTTATGTCCCAAATATTTTTTTACCCTTTTATATTCTAATTAAATGCAATGGGGTTGCTTCACGGAGGATCTGGCAATAGCTCTGTGGTTTTGTTTCCATGTTTCTCGATTTACTGTTGTTTTGTTATTCGGGAGTGAGTTTTCGAAGAGAATATTTTAGTTGTTAATTTTTTAAAATTCCAACTTCTTTCAATGCAAGTTTTCCTTGATAAATGATTAAAACAACCAACAACACAGCAAGAAGTTATAATTTTAAAAAATAACTAAAATAACTTATTCTTAGAAAACTAGATTTCGAATATCAACAAAAGTAATTCGAGAGACACGAAAACAAAACCGCAGAACTATTGCCAGATCCTCCGTGAAACAACCCCACAGCTATCACTAAAATAAAATATTCAAAGACAAAATAATTAAAACTTAATTCGGTTCATAAATGCTTAAATAAAATTCTTACCTGTACCGATGGAGATACAGGGTCTTCCACAGACTGAGGTATGGTATCTTCAACATCATCCAGTATGGCATCCTCTATCAACGCCACAAAACTAGTAGAATTATTCACTGTGCCATACGGTACGATGTCCGTACACAAGTGGCCATACACTCCTTCTCTCTTCAGCATGTAATGTAGGGCTGACCATCCTAAGATGCTTCCACTGAACACCCAGGTCTCCAGTAGACCCCAGAATAGCAAAAAGTACCTTGGCATTTTTCCGATCGAATATTTAGAATTTCTTCACCAATGTAGAATTTGAAGAAACTATTTTTTTTTTTCAATTTGGGAGAGTCGATATTATAAAATGTAGTAGATGCTACTTTTTTTTCCCAAAAGAACTTGCGCTGGAAAAGTTCAAAATTATAAGTTGATTTTTGGCAACAGCGAAATAAGTTCAAAAAAGAATGTCAAAATATTTCAGAAGAATTCGATAGCAAAATTCCTTATCAGTTTTCTTCAAAAGAGGTCTCGTACAGTGATGAAGTCTAAAAATATTTAAACAATTCAGTATTATAGTACTGATGAAGTTTTAAAAAAATATTCAGTGGCAGGTTTTGGCCAAAGTGTTTAGCTTTTGGGAGTAAGTAGTGAACTGATGTCTGACGGGGATCTTGGGCAAGTGTAGATTGTGGAACCGAGGAAGTGACGTAGTTTTTTTTTCACGTGAAAAGGGGGGAGAATTTTGGTTTAGTTTGGTTGAGTGAAAAGGATCAAGGAGATTTCGTTTTCTCCCGCACAGGGAGTGGATGGATGGATGGTGAGGAGGGGTTGGCAGAGTTGCCTCGTGATCGCTCTCTTTGGCGACTTAGTTTATTTGTCTCAGTTTTAACCAAATGTTTTTAAATATACTGTTTTGACTAATTTTTGTATGTGTCTCCTATAATTGGGAGTTTTATCCTGTAGTTGCGCACAATAAATAAAATAAATAGAAAGATAACTAAAGTTTATGAAAATGTGTAAACTTTAGTTTATTTTTTACCGTTTCCAAGTACCGTTTTTTAACGGATTTAAGTGGAAACTAAAAGCTTTAAATATCATTTTCTTGTTTTCATCTTTTTATCACATAGCAGGTCTACCGTTCTTCCACTAAACTCTTTGTGTTTTAAACTTTTTTCATGATTTTTTTTAATTATTAAGAATTAGTATTGATATAAATATCGACAGAATTCGATTATCAATAGTTTAAAAATCTAGACTCAAGAAGTACCTGAATTTAAAAAAAATATCTGAAAAATTCATTAAACTATATATATTTTCATTCTACCTTAGATTCGAGTTTAGTTTGGTTTAGTTTAGTTTGAATTATCGTCGCACTAGAGCTACACGAGGGCTATTGGTGACGGGCGTCGTATTTTAGAACCACAGTCAAGTGACGAGCCGACACCTGAGTAGGCACCCGACGCAACCGTTATGGGCGACATCGTACGCAGCGTTGGGACTTCGAAGGATATTTAACATGCACTCCATATATACGGGGTATTATTCGTCGGACATTTTTGTCTGCACGGGCCGTTTATAAGTCGGTAGTTATTTTGGTGATGCCCGGACCCGAACCTGGGACCTTTCGCATGCTACGCAAAAGCCTACCTCAGATTCTATGTGACGATAACCAAACTAGTACTAAACACTGGTAGTTTCAACTTCAGTTAAACCAAGATAATCTGCCAAATGAACGTAAGTCGAGTTTTTTTTTTCAAAAGGCTTAAGCCATTTTTTTCTTTTTTATTTCTAAATAACTACACAGTCGGGATTTTTTTTAACCACATAATTTAGTGTTACTACCATCCATTGATAACTAGGAAAAACTATCTTTTCCTCAAAATCAACAATAAATTTTCTGAAAAATACAAAAAATAGACATAAAACCTTTTGGAAATCAGCTCTTCGTTTTGACTGAGTTAAATGCATACTATATTATAAGTAAAATTTTTCGACCCGCAATATTTTCAACTTTTGAATTTAAAAAAAATATATTTAAAAAATCGTAACTGTTACTAATGCATCAACGAATTGGTGTATGTAACTCGCGTACCGAATTTGAAGTTGGTAGCTCATTTAGTTCCAGCGTTAGAGTGGTTTCAGACAGACAGACATACACGGACTAATGTTCAAACAAGTAGGTTTGTAACAGAATCTGTCACTTAACCCGCTTCCACGCAGCAGTTGTGTTTAACAGGTAAAAAGGCGACAAACACAGCATTAGTTCTATATTAAACATTTACACACTAAATTTGGCTAGTTTCATTTATTTTTATTTCGAAAATTCAATAATTAATACTTATCGTTTTCAAAAAATTAATTTATATTTCAAAAAATAAATATATAATATTCCTCGCTTTTAAATAGAATGAAAACATTTCATACAACATACAAATTTATTTTAATTTATTGTCTAAAAGAATTAAAGTTTCTCGAGCGATTGTTGCGAATGGCAATGGTGATTAAACTCTAGTAAAAATGGCTTCTTATGCTTTTCAAATGAGCATTAAATTTTGCAGTTTTTTAAATAATTGAAGTACTTCGAATTCGAATTCTTTTCTGAAATTTTCAATGTTTTCTAATTTCGATGCGCTGAATGTTTTGACGTATCATACTTGTCCGTAGCATTTGTAGTTTGGGCTATGAAAGTGGGTGACGGACAGACAGACGGACGGACTGAACGATTATAATACCTTCCACTTTTTGCGTTATAAACTTAGTGTTGAAGCTAAAACTACCTTGTTAGAAATAGAGCCGTCCAAAATGTGCAGATCATAAAATCTCCATTGCGTTTTTTTTAATTGTGCACGACTATCATTATACCTTATATTTGCAATTGAAATTAAAAATGATTCAATGCAAGTCATTAAAATTATTTTAAAAACATTGTCTATTATTTACTGAAATGATTATCATAAAAAAAATTAAACACGAAAAGTATTTGTTATGAAAAAGCGTTTATCTGTGGTATTTTATGAAGTGTTTTGCTAAGTTTTTTTTAAAAAAAAACTTCTCTTGTATCAGGTGTTAGTACATTGTTTAGCTAACTTACCGCGATTTTAATCAAATAAATATATTTCTTTGTTTTTAGCTTCCACACTGCGTTTATAACGTAAAAAGTGGGAGGTATTATAATCGTTCAGTCCGTCTTTCCGTCACCCACTTTCATAGTCCAAACTACAAATGCTACGGACAAGTGTGATACGTCAAAAAAAAAATTCCCCGCATCGAAATTAGAATACATTGAAAATTTCAGAAAAGAATTCGAATTCGAAGCACTTCAATTATTTAAAAAAAAAAACTGCAAAATTGAATGCTCATTTAAAAAGCATAGGAAGCCATTTTTATTAGAATTTTTTTATGTAGTAAGTTTATAAAACTCGTCAAAAATACGCCAAATATTCTTTTTCAATTCATCGATAAGAATTTGGCGCCAATTCTCTCACTCAGCGCTTTCAGTAACCCTATAAACCTCGGAAGGAAACCAACGAATGAGCAATCGTTTCCTCTCATGACGTCACTCCACTGCCTCTCAGAATCCGAAACCTCGAATATTTCCCCCTCATTCCTAATTGATAAAATAGGAACGAAGACGTAAACAAATCTCGCTCGTAATTCTATTCAATCAATGAAAAATTACGTCGGAAGTTTATGTATTATTACAGGAGCCTTGAGGGTTTGTTTTAGTTTTTTAAGTCCTTTAAATATTCTGTATCACTCGTCATCTCTCAATGACAAGTTACGTCCGAAGTGTAAAATACAAGATCTAAAGAGAGAAAAGGTCCAAAGGGAATGTTTTTAAATTCCGTGCTTGATTAGTGATTGAAAGAGATACAATGCCGAAACTTTGGTTCAATTCTTTTTTTCGTTTGTGAGTTCTTCGGATTTATTAGTTCGGTTTTCGATGTGGGAAAAAGCCGACATTATTCAGTATTATTTAATAAACTAATAGATAGTTTTGAAAGTTTTATGAGATATGTTAATTATTTAAAGTAATTGAACTTCTATAGTAAGGTGCGATTATCTGAGAAAATACACCATCAGTGAATTCGGTTTAATATATGTCAAGTCAAAAATGTTATGATTGTGTGGCTTTTACCTATTCTATCACATATCTTTGATCTGTATCTGATAAGCGTATTATTAACCCCCTAACAACGAGTTTGTAAACACCATTAACACTTTCATTTTCATATAAAAACGTTAACCAAGTTTTTAAAATTCTGTTTTCGCGTAACTTCAGTTGTCCTTCCTAAATTATTCAGGACAGTGGTCTTCATTTTACTTATATTTTGTTTACTTAGACAAACTTATGCAGAAATCTCATTTTCGAGCGGTACATTTTCTTGCCAACCGTCGCTAAGGAGTTACGGTTATAATGTTAAATTAACTTTATAATTATTGCATAATTTGTGTTGGTATTTTAAGAGATAAAAATTATATTTGTTATTGTCACTTCTTAAAGTACAGCTGCGGAAATGAAACATTCTAGTCCATATAGTAGTAACATGAATAAGTGGAGAAATGTTAAAAATACATGAAAAGGCTAAAATTATAATTGTCACTCAAGAACAAAGATATTTTATAAAATATTAGCAACTTTAATTATTTTACGGTTGGAACAAATACAAACCACGGCATTATTTCAATTTACATAAATTTGAAGCGCTGCAAAATAAAATCGATCAAGTTCGTAACCGCTTTTTCAAAGAATAATAAGAATCGAATTCAAATTTTATCATAAGAATTTTTCTATATTTATGTGCCTCAATTTCACTATAAAAAATTAACTAGGTTAAATCGACTTTAAACACAACCTATTTAAAATGTGTTGTTAAACAGTTTAGGTGGAACAAAACGACCACACAAAACATCGAATTAACATTTAAACTTTAGTTACTGAATCGTGCCTTTACGAAAAAACCCAAAATTTCCATTCCCACCCAAAATGTGTTGATGTACAATGTCCGAACGCCGCCTATTATATGTTGCAAGACTAATTCATTATCCTTGCATATTTAACTAGATATTTACTACAAAATGAGAGGGGTTTTTCGGATACACTTCGCCAAAATTTCTTAAATCGAAATAATATTAAATAACGTTCAGATATAGTTTCCCAAATAGATCTCACTATTATTCAAAACTATCTATTAGTTTATGGAAATATTTGAAGAGCTTAGTGAAAGAAAGTGTCACGTGACATTTTTGAAAAAAAAAACATTTTTGTGACAATGAACATGTTATTCCCTCCGTTGAAGATAAAGTTTATGCAAAAGGGGAAACTTATTAAGTTAAGCATATTTTTTCCCTTTTATAAGCGCCGTTTTTAAGCCATCCAAGTGCAAACGAAAAAAATTTAAAGCTCATTTTCTCGTTTTCACCTTTTTGTCACTTAACTAAAGCACTTAGTGGAAGAACGTGTTAAGAATTACATTTTATTTGAATTAGGAATATTTAAACTAAACATAATTTTATGTACGAATTTTTGAATAAATACTATTTGATGCAAGATTATTTGACCTAAATATTATTTGCTAGCATGAAAATATTTCAATCCAAAAATCCACTTTACCGCAGGTTAGTCTCCATTACCGACGACTTTGTGGATACCATTAATACCTTCATTTCCGAATAAAAAACGCTAACTTTGAAGGTTTTTAAAATCATTTTTCCAGTAACTTAATCTGTCCCACATAAAGTGTTTTTATTCAATGATATTTGTTTGTCTTATATTTTGTATCTATAATAATAAAAGAGTCTTTCTGTGTGTCTGTATGTCTGTGGATCGTAAAAGACCTACTTATAAATTTCGAATTTCTGAGGGCAGTATAAGATAGATTCCTTTTAATACCAACGTGTACACCTGAGGCTTAGTTTTTTTCATATTTGTTCCATTTTTAGAGAAAATTCCAATTTTCTGAAAAAAATACACAACTTTCGCTCAAATCCGATATTTTTCCCCCTTTCGTGTTGCCATTTGACAAAAGAAATTAAAGTGCACAAAAATTAATTAAAATTGAAATTGCTTTCATTCTCTTGCCATTACCTTCAGAAACTAAATTAATGATTTGAAAAATAATTGAACGTGCCAATGAGCTAAATGTTTTTTTTAAACCCAGAATGGAGGTTTTGACGTGAAATAACATTGTTATACAATTAAGGTTAATTTTGCATTTATCAGGAAAATTGCTATGACAGTCAGCTCATATTGAGGAAGATTTTTGTGATATGAGGATGTGCATTTTATACTGACGTATTTCTATTTTAGAATTTTAAAGCAATATAAGTAACGGTATTTTATTTTTTATAATGAACGGGAACAAAGGCAAAGCTTATTATCCTATAGCAAATTAAATGACACATACTTGGATCGATTTGATATTCTTTTAGTCCGTGCGAGGAACGGGTATTTATTTGCTAGTATTTAAATAAACAAGCATAAAGCTCATTTTCGGGTGGCAAATTTTCTTGCAAACCATAGTTAGACGTTAATTAAGCCTTTTTTTATAAAAAGAACACTAAGTAAAATGGGGAAATGAGTCCTTTACAAAAACCATTAAATTATTATTCTACAGCTAAACAACTACATTTTCTTTCTTTTCTTTAAAAAAATTCGCTAAAATTAAAAAAAAAACCTTAACGCTTACCTTTAACAAAAAATTCGGTTTGAGAAAATTAACTCTAAGGATTTTCAGTGCCTAGAAGTAGATTACATATGCAATTAACCCTGAGGACTGACAAAGATAACTATAAATATTCTTGCTAATACCGATTTGCGATACAAAAAGCAAGGACTCTGCTTTTTCTTTAGCAAATGATAGGGGCTGTATTCCCAAGGTAATTAACGTTGTCACAAATACGGGAGGGAAAAAGAAATAGTATTAATAGATGAATTCTAGATTAACCGATTCAAAACTGGATTAAAATCAAGTTTTCGGTGAATTTAGGAAGGACAAAGACTTACAAAAGACAAACTACGCCCTTTGAGGGTTAACCTCTTCACTCCTGGGAAAAATCCTACGCATATATTCTTTGTGTGAACATATTTTTTAATTATTTACTTAGACGTATATTTTGCAAGTAATTTTGAAAAAAGAATGCGTTTAGCATTTGCTGAGGGGGTCACGTTAAGGGGACTGTCAGTCACATAGAGCTAATGCATTAATTTTGAAATCACATTTTTTGCAAAAGAATGGCTTTGCCATGTCATCCCATTTTCACCGGATATTTGAATCATCACAACATCAATTTAAAACAAAATTGAAAAGAGAGTAACATCCGGTTATTTAATTATTAATAGTTTTAAATAGTGTCGCCATCTGCTGTGTATGTTTGGCATTTTAAAACTTCAAACGTATATAATTAAATAACTAGATAGCATTTTCGTTTTAAATTTGTTTCATTTCGATGTTATGTTGATTCCCATACCTGGGAAAAAAGGGCTAACATGGCAAAGCGGAAGTTGGGGATTCCAAATCTAATGCATTAGCTCTATGGGACTGACAATTCTTCTTAATTTAGAGAAATTTGAGGTTTGGAGGGTTAAAAAAACACATTTTGGGTGTGCTATGAATAAACAAACCAGCTCAGTCAGTTTTTTGTGATTAACAGACTAGTTTAACTTTTGTTTTGATTCAAAATGTGAAGTAAATTAACCGATGAAATTTTTTTTCAAGAACCTCTGAAATCTGCTTGGTAAGTCATTTTTTAATACGAGTAAGAAATCAGATGTTTCGGTATTGGTATTTATAAAAAGACTGGTATTAAAGAAAAGACAGAGTTGTGAAATTAATTCCACAAATAGTTCACGTATGTGTACCTTTGGAGCTAAGAAAATAGACAAGTAGGGCAAAGTGTAAACTGAAATAGAATAAACATTAAATTTTTAACTGAAAATTTAATTTCTTTAAAATTATTTAAATTATATTTCTGTAACCAATTATTGTTAATGATTCCTCCACATTTCGAATTTTAAAATTTGTTAAAATTACAAAAATTTATGAACTTTTAAAAAGTATGTGATTTGCTGGCAAACCTGGCAGATTTCGCAAGCATTACACATTTGAATAATTTTGAACCGCAGGTAAAGGTTAGGTTAGTGTTTATTATCGTCGCACTAGAGCTATACAAGGCCTATTGACGACGGGCAACGTAATTTAGAACAACAGTCAAGTGACGAACCGACAATTTAGTAGACACCCAACGCAACCGTTAAGGGCGACATCGTACGCAGCGTTGGAACTTGAAGCATATTTAACGTGGACTCCTTCTACAATCTACATGGGGTATTCGTCGGATATTTTTGGCTGCACAGAACGTTTATACTAGGTAGGCAGTTGTTTTGGAAATGCCCGGACCGAACCCCTTGCCAAATGGGGATAAGCAATAAAAAATATGCATTTATCACCAAAACTTATTTTGCTAGAAAAAGGAGATTAATTATTTGAATTCAATTGAATCACATATTATTTCTTACTTTCAATTACTTAATAGGCCCAGTGGCTTAGTGGTAGTGCTTCGCATTGCCACGCCCCAGGTCCGGGGATCGAATCCCGGATTGGGCGAGGTTGACCCATCCTTTCATCCCTTGAGTGGGTCGATAAAATGGGTACGAAGCATGCTTGGGAACTAAACACTGGGGGTTCCGCGTGAGGCTGACCACCTTACCGGGACATATGCCTAGCACCCCAGATCCCTAGGTCACGAAAACTGAAATGGGCACGGCAGGCCTTGGCCCAGTAATGGGCTGTTGCACCAAGGTTTTTTTTAGTTTTTAATTACTTAATATGAAATATAAGGTAATGAAAGTATTGCGATTGTGTTGAAAATCCAAAATGGAGTATTTTTCTACACGTTTTGGAGGATGCCGATTCCAAAATTGGGAGTTTTGAACATTAGTCCGTTTGTTAATCTGAAACCACTTTACAGATCCAACTAAAAGAGCTATGGTCTTCAAATTTGGTTCACAAGTTCCTAGTTCCTGTCGGACGTCATAAGGTTTTCCAGTAAACCACGCATGCACAGAAAGAGAGAGTAGCTGCCATAGAACTCTTTTGAATTTTAAATTGTTGCTAGGAAACGAAGCGATATAGGCTTCAAACCTTATAGGCGAGGATTGGAAAGTTGCGTTATAAAAGAAACTGTTACAATTACTTAATATGAAAACTAGTTACAGTTACTTAGTACGATAAGTAACTAATTTACGGTATTAATCAACGGACGCCAACCTTCAAATGAACCACCGGTTCTCCAGATGAAGATAATTCAGTTCATGAACAAAAACAACAAGCGTTTATTTCTTACGACTACACAATAACAATTCAGAAAAAACTATTTAACAAAATTCCAAGTTATTTTTCTCAAGAACAAAATATTTCACATCGTTGCCATGTTCCGTTGCTAAGGAAGAAGTTAAAATGTTTCTCAAATGATTTCAGACGAATAACAAAAAATATTAAATAAATAAAAGTAATAATCATTAAAATTAATTAAGCTAATTCTTTTACGAATAGCAACAGTAACTAATCATTGTTACATTTAAAAATTTCAAGTGGTGTTGTTTCACGGAGGGTCTGGCAATAGCTCTGCGGTTTTGTTTTCATGTCTCTCGAATTACTGTTCTTTTGGTATTCGGGAGTGAGTTTTCGAGGAGAATATATTATTTGTTAATTTTTTTTTTAAATTCTAACTTCTTTCAATGCAAGTTTTCCTTGATAAATGATTAAAACAACCAACAGCACAGCAAGAAGTTGTCATTTTAAAAAATAACTAAAATAACTTATTCTTAGAAAACTCAATTTCGAATATCAACAAAAGTAGTTCGAGATACATGAAAACAAAACCGCAGAGCTATTGCCAGATCCTCCGTGAAACAACCCCGTTATAAGAAAAGTTTTAATTTAACCACCTTACAGTTTTTCAAAAAGAGAACCCACACTAACGAAATAGGGAGAATCGGAAAAAAGTTAAGAACGAAAATTCAACGTTGTTAAAAGTTAAATTTTAAATAATTAAAATTAGGCCGAACCCCGAGCTGTGTCGAAAATATCCGTGAAGGGCAACGTGGGAAGAAACGCAAAAAGTAACGAAATTTTTCGTTAGCGCTAAAAGTAACTAAGTTACAGTTACTTTCTGAAAAATCTAACGGCTTTACTCGACGATACGTAAAAAAAGTTACAAGTAACTTGTACAGCAGTACTTAACTGCTTATAGATTATAACCATAGATATCATAGTTAAAGTATTAGATTGGCAGATCACGTGACCTCTAATGCTAACGACGGGACGCGCATGGAGACCAAAATAAGAGGGCAAATTGGCCAGTGTTGCCACCCCTTTAAGGATAAAAATGTAACGGCATCATTGGAAAAATACCATTTAATTCTAAAATTACCAAAAAAAATACTATAAAAGCATTTCAAGTCTAAAATAAATTCTAAAATTAAAAAAAATATCGTTAAAATACTAGCTGCATTTTGGAATCTTTTTAGTGACTTGAAATGCTTTTATAGTATTTTTTGGTAATTTTAGAATTAAATGGTATTTTTCCGATGAATGGCATTTTTCACCTTAAAGTGGTGGCAACACTGGCCAAATTGCCCTCTTATTTTGGTCTCCATGCGCGTCCCGTCGTTAGCATAAGAGGTCACGTGATCTGCCAATCTAATACTTTAACTATGATATCTATGGTTATAACTAACAATAACTTGTATTGATTTGGGGTGGCAATTGAAAATCGTGTAGTGTTACACAACCCTTGTTTCCAATTAGAAATTGTCCACGTGCATCCTTGATATTCGATTTATCTTTATCAATCCATCTTGTATCGACGATTATGAAACAAAGGAGTCTTTAAGAACGGCAACATACCAAGGCCTCGGAAGCAGAAGTCAATAAAATTTCACATAACATCAACTATTTAATGTCATGCACTTACGATGGTCAAAGATATGGCGGAAGTAATAATGTTAATAGAAGAACTAAACACAGTTGTAATCGGCGTCATTGAAATAATGATACAGTATTTTATCCTTCAAGTATATGTCTGTCTGCAAAGTAGGCCTTCCGCATTTTACGATTATATCTGCCCAATAGATTAGGTTAATCATAATATCATCGAATGTGATGGAAGGTGAAATAAATTTGTTTTTATAACAACGTGCAAAAAAGTTCACTTTTTTTATATCATATTCATTCATAAATCGTTGCGAAAATGACACTTTACGTGCTTACGTCACAGACAGTGCCGAAAGTAGTACTTTCGGCACTAGTGCGCTAAAGTAAATAAGAGTATCTGATTGGTAGAAAAACAAAATGATGTCATGAATATCTCCATGGAAACTAAATGATGTCATGAAACTCACTTATTTCTATTGGTTCATTACTTTCGCATTTTCTAATATCTCCATGGAAACTACAAGTACTACAAAAATGCAAAACTTTTCTTTTACTTCTTTGCATTTTCGAATATCGCCATGGAAACTAAATGATGTCATGAAAATCACTCATTGGTAGAAACTTTTTTGCACGATATTTTAAAAAAAATTGTAAGCAAGCGCGTGTCAAATAATACTTTATTAAGCTCTTGTCATTATTTCACTCGCTTAATAAAGTATTATTTTCGGCACTAGTTGCTTAAATAACTATTTTAGATACGATTTTATTTTATTTCTTTGAAATGCACATTAGCAATCCAATCATAATGCACATCATGTTGGGGGGGAAAATTCCAGTTAAAGGTTGGAGTTTTTGACTTAGGGATTTGAAAATTGTATTTATGCACTGTAAAACAGTACTTCGAAACGTTTCTCCGTTAAACTAGTGAAAGCGTAACTCCCTCCAGTTTTATGGAGTAAAGTTACACCAAATCCACCCAAGTTCACTCCTAATTTGTGGTGTAACATAGCTCCATAAATTTAGTGTAAAGTTATCCCATAAAGACGGAGGCAACACTTACTGCCACCGTGATTTTACGGAGTAAACTCCTGATTAGTGTCGCGTTCCGTCATAAATTCGGTATAACTTACTTCATGTCACTGGGAGTAACATTATACAAGATTTTACAGTTTGTAGCAGTAAATATAATAAAATCAGAATTTAAATGTTGAGAAAAGTAGCTAATATTATCCCGCCTCCTAACACTTTTTCTTGCTTTAACCCATTCAGTCCCAATGACGATTTGGCATCATCATTTTATAAATTTTTTTCCTTATCGTCTATAGCCATTTATGATATAAAACTTTTTTCTGTTTAGAAATTTTTTTTATTAATCTCTATAGATGTCAGCCCTATTATTTTTTTTAAATTATGATCAGAAACATGATGATGCCAAATGGCATCACTGGGACTGAAAGGGTTAAAACCAATAACTTATGTCAAATTTGTTAATTAAAAAATCCTTTTAAATTAAATGTCGTCCAAAATTGATTTTTTTTTTTAAAAACACGCCAACTGAAAATCGAAGGTCACATTTTGTCTGACGAAACACTGCTAAGTTTTACATCAAAATATAGTTTTCCTGTCATGCAATTAATTTAGTAGCAAATAATCAAAGTAACTCTAAAGTCCCTTTTTCATCATCGATACGCAATCTATGGTAAATTTGACTATTGACAATCATGGAATTTTTCCTCTAAATGGTGCCCTCACACATCTATCCCCCGAATTTCATCAAATTGCTCAAATTGTGTGTAACTGCTTCTTATTAACTATTTCTTCGAAAAACCTTCCATACTTCGTGATCACGTGACCAACATGTGCAAAAATCGTGCCTTAAAAATATACCCCTGAATTGTACTTAAAGGTTCAAATAAAAAAAATATTTATCTTGGTCGACTTACCTTGCTCGTCCATCTTGAAATACTGCTCAATTGAAAGACAACTAATTCTTAATACCCACTAAGACAGAAGAATTGTGTGGGTTTTTTCTTTCTTCTGACTTGGGTGCTGTGACTTTTGGTTCTGTGAAATGATATAGGATCGTTTTAAAATCTTTTTCAGGGAAAGTTTCAAAAACTGTATGACTACATATTGCTTTCCTTTTCTGTGAAAATAATGGTTTGTAAAAATGCAATGGAAACTTAAAAACCAACGACCTAAAACTTAAATGAGAGAAAGATGCCTATCGCGAAAAAGAATCGAAGCCACCTGAAAGATGTGAAATCGATGTAATGCACAATTGCACAAGCCCACAACAAGAAAATCTCCTTTCAAAAAGATTAAAATTACTAAAAGACTATCGGTGCAGTTGTAGATTGCGGAATAAGATCTGAATTATTTTAGAGTTCTAATATTTTAATTCAAACAAAAAGTTTAAATCAATATATTAATTTTATTGTAAATGATCTTAAGAATAAAAATAGAAACATACAAACTGAAAGTTTTTATAATTAAATAATTTTTTATCAGAAATCTATACAATTCTTCAACATGATTTTTTAAATTAAAATTTTTAATTAATTTTGATTAGCAAACTGCACTGGGCACTCCCAATGAGATTTCAACACGTGTCTTCATTATGTTCCTGAAGAATCGATTATAAAAATTGTCTGCAGTAGTAGATTATCGAATAAGATTACTCACTAAGATAGAAGAATTACATGCTCTTGTGATTTTGTTTTCTCTTCTAACTTGGGTGTTGGGTCTTTGGTTTTGTGAAATGATAGGATGATTTTAAAATCTTTTGCAGGGAAATTTTAAAGAATTGTATTAACTATTACTCCCTTGTATTATTTTTCTGTTGAAATTTTTAGTTGGATTTTATTCTTTAAGAATTGGGGTAGTTAAAATTACTAAAAGACAATTGGTGTAGTTATATAATTCAAATCCGATACTACAATCTACAAGATTCTAAAAAGATCCTTTGTACAGAAGATTTCAATAGCTATTTATTAATTTTATTGAGAACTAGCTTTCTAAACCCGGCGTCGCACGGGTTAACCTTTAATAACGGTAATTTGTTTTTGGCATATAATAAAATGGTCGGTCTGTTCATTGGCGACTTTTGGCAATATTTAACATTTAACAACCCAAATGTGGTAATCATTCTATAATAATAAAAGAAAGAGTCTGTCTGTCTGTGTGTGTGTGTGTGTCTGTTATCGGATCGTAAAAGACCTACTTATACTTCCCACAGGAATTCGAAATTTTAAAGATAGATTCCCTTTAATACTAACGTGTGCACCTGAGGCTTAGTTTTTTCATATTTGTTCCATTTTTAGAGAAAATTCGAATTTTCTGAAAAAAATACACCACTTTCGCTCAAATCCGATAATTTTTTCTCTTTCCTGATGCCATCGGCTGAAAAAATTAAATAAAACTTTTAACGAAAACATTTAAAATTGAAAATGTTTATTTTATTCTGTTGCCATTACCTTCAGAAACTAAATTTATTATTTGAAAAATAATTGACACGTTTCAAGTGACGTAATTCCGCCAGTCTTCATTCCCGGATTTTATTGTGGTTTATTTGATGATTTTTTCATTGATTTTTCTGTTGACTGCATGTATGCATATTTAAGCAATAAATGTATAGTTAAGCTATTACTGAACTAGGATGGTTAATAAAGGCCATCGCACTAGAGCTATTAGTGTGTTATGTCTTTATTTTTTCGCCAAATACGTTGCCAAACTCGCCAAATTATTAACTAAAATTCGCCAAATAGGCAATTTCTTTTATGAATAATTTATAAGCTGGTCGGTTGTTCGAAGGTCATTGCGTTTGAGCTGTATAATGGGTGTGGGTAGCTATATCTATTTTCTCGCCAAATTATTTCCCAAAACGCGCCAAATGAGCAAAAAGGTTTTATGCATTTATGAGGGAATTGTGATGGCATTTATGAGTGCATTTTACAGCGTATTTTTCATTTTGGAATTTTAAGGCAATGAAACGGGATTTTATAATTTATAACGAACGGAAACAATAATAAGTTTATGATCCTATAACAGGTTATATGGTACACATATTTGGAATCTATTTGATATTTTTTTATTCCGTGCGAAGAACGGGTATAAGTTTGCTAGTTCTACAATAAATGAAATAAAATAATGTTAGTCAAATAACAATCCTACAAATTAAATCCTCTTGATTTTTCGTGTTTATACTTAATTTTTGCTCGCACTAAAGTTTCTTTAAATTGAAAATTAAAAGTAGAAATCGAATTCGTGTTAATTTTTTAACGGCTCTTCTTACTGGATTTTCATGTTCATCTACGAATGACGTCAAGCCCCAGTTTCGGTATCTTAATCTCAGGTGGATGACGTATTTTTGTAAATAATTATATTAATTAAAAAATCGTAATAAAATATGAAAAAACTAAGTCTCAGGTGCACAAGTAGGTATTACAGGGAATCTATATAAAAAATTTCGAATTTTTTCGAGCAGTATAAGTAGGTCTTTCACGATCCACAGACAGACTCTTTTATTATTATAGATGATCAGAAGAATAAAAATGGAAAATACAAAATGAAAATTTTCGTAATTAAATATTTACTTAGCAGAAATATTCAAGTCTCAAACAGTCCTTTCTTTTTATTAAAAATCCTCTCGTAAGAAACATAATGTTTGATTTTTTATTCAATTCGTAAATCTCAATTGATTTCATTGATAAAAAAAACTGTCTCAAGACAACAAAGATTAAAAAACAGCACGTTTCAGAATATATATCATCCGTCTTGACCTTGATAAAAAAAATGTAATGTTTTTTTAATTGTTAAGTAACGCCCTCGTTTATTTAAGTGCCTCCTACTTATTTTTAAATTAACACAACAATTAAGGCTAGAATATGTTTGAGATTCTTGACACAAAAATATGTGAAGTCGCCAAATCGGTATGATATACTCAAGAATACCGGATTGCTCACTTTCAATGAGATTTCTGCATGAAACTTCATAATGCTTCTTTAGGGGACAGGGAACATATACAACGACGCTTCAAAATATCAAATTTTCATTTTAACTTTCAATCACTAAAATTAATAATTACGAAATTTTTTATATAATACGCATCTGAATGTGGGGTTGGAGTTTGCAAATTTGGTAGTTAATTTCGATATAAATTTGTTTCCAGCTTCATTGGTCATTATTTTAAAACACCGATTTTTAGCTTTTAGGTACACTTTCCAGCACAACTATTGCGTGTATCTGAAAATAACTTTTTATAGAAATAAAAAAAAGTCCAGTCAACGCAATGAACCTCAAGTTTGACGATAAAACATTAGTTACATTAAACAAGTTATTAACCTAAATAGAAATTTTGCGCATTCCTTAAATTAGAAAAATCGGCTTATTTTTACTCACTTAATATTTTTTGGAATATTTTTGGTTCACTGTGTTAAACAGACATGTATACGACATCAAAGAAAATTTCAAGCCTTCTAGTAAAATAGAAAGAGAGAAAAGTGTATACCTTAAGGCTGAAAATTGGTGTTTTGGAATAAGGACATTTAGAGCTGGCAACAAAGTTATATTGAAATTAACTACGAAATCTGCAAACTCCAGCCTCATATTCAAATGTGCGTCATAGAAGTTTTTTCGTAAAGGCACGATTCAGTAGCTAAAGTTTAAATGAAAATTCGATATTTTGAGTGGTCGTTTTGTGCCCTGTTACCTTAAAAATCGGTAATAAAAATATCAACATTTTTAAAAGTCTGCAGTAGTAGGTAAGAGTACAAGATCTGAAATACAAAGTTTTGGTGCCTTGCAGATTCAGGGCCCAGGCATAGCCAAAATAAACGCCAACCAATAAACGGTCTTTGCAGCTAAAATGTCCGACGAATAATACTCCATGTAGAGGGAGTGAGCATTAAATATGCTGGAAAGTATACAGCTGTTCACAATGTCACTCTTAACAGGTGGGTGCCTACTCAGGAGTCAGCTCGTCACTTGACTGTGATTCTAAATTACGATGCCTATCGCAAATAGCCCTCGTGTAGCTATAGTACGACGATAATTCAACTCAACTTTTAATGTTACCCTTTTTACCCCAAATTTAAATTTTAACCATTTCTGAATGATATGAAGTTGTCTACTTTTGAAATAATTTATCCATTCATAAAATTTATTATAGTCACTGATGTTTTCACATATTTCTAACAAAAACAAATTTTGAAAAAAATAGGACTTTTAATATAGTTAAACTCATAGTTTCCTTGCACAGAAGCCACGACCATGGGCGGTGCTATAAAACGCGCGGAGCAATCAGATGAAGAGAAAATTTCAGCCGTTTTATTTTGTCTTTATCTTATTGCTCCGCGCGTTTTATAGCTCCTCCCAGGGTCGTGGTTTCTGTGCAAGGAAACCGAGTTTAACGATAGAGCGGAAGTTGAAACAGACCACCAACAGGCAGATGAACGGACGCAAAGTATACAAGATAGGTCTCTTATAGGTCATAACTTTCAAGCAATAAAAAAAAAATTGTAAAATCAGATGTTTAGAACGGAAATTATATGTGACAAACCCTATTATAAAAGACAGGACTGAAGAAAAAGTCCAGACGATACAATCTTAAAACAAAAGTGAAATCCACTCCTATAGGGGAAGTGCATTTTCGGCACGGAAAGAAGTGGAAATTAACTCAGACTGAGTTAAAACCGCTCGTTTGTTCTAAGAGTGTAGGTATCTCAAAAGCAGAAGAAAAAATAATTTTTAAAATCGGTTAGAACAGAATTTGGAAGGGGTTAGATTTTTTTTGTCTAACTAGAGCTACACGAGGTCTATTTCCGTCGGGTGGCATAATTTAGAACCACAGTCAAGTGATGAGCTGACACCTGAATAGAATTTAGAAGGGAGATACGGATGGATAAAAATCTCCACGATGTCAATTCCTTTCCATGTTTTCAATTATCCGGATTGAAAAAGGAAATTAGGCTAATGCCTTATCTTTGATGTGATACAGCTAAAAAGAATTTGCATTTGTACGTGCATAAGATATTATGAATTTACGATTCATACCTATTTTAAGGGGGAATGGACGCGCTGGATTGGGGGTCTCCAAAGCAAAGTGCATCAGTGTTAATCCTAAGGAGAAAAAAAATATTTTACTTTGCCACATTTCTCCGGCTGTATTGAATATTTTTGCAAGCAGATTTTTTTGTGTGTGATAAATGTAGCTGACTTACAGGTCCCGACCTTCCCCCTTTTTGAAAAAGGTTCGAATATTTTTTTTTAATTTTCAATAAATAATTTTACACAAAATATTCGAAGCAATTTCAAAAAGTGGGAAGATAGAGACCTGTTAAGTTACCTACATTTATTATTTAAAAAAACCGTTTGTAAAATTATTCAATACAGCCGGAGAAATGTGGCAGAGAAAATAGTTTTTTTCCCATTGGATTAACACTGAGGCACTTGAGTTTGGAGACCCGCGAGCCAGCGTGCCCATTCCCCCTTAATATTGGTTTCCAACTAGACAGAGTGCCTCCATGTTAATCTAGCCTCTAAACCCACTTCTGAAATTTATTTACGGAGTTTTTTTCGTAACACTTCTGAACGAGTTCTACTTTGATAAGTGTGATAAAGTATTTGCGTTGATTGATCCACAAGGTTAAAACAGAATGTGTTTTAATAAATTATTTAAAAAAAACAGGTTTTTAAAAATTGCAGTTGTCTTAATAGCGAATATAATAATGAAGTTTAGGGGCACATTTTATGGGAAAATCCGAAAAACAAATGTTTAGTATTTTTTTTAAGCATGGTTTTTCAGTAATTTTTTCTCAATTTTAGTTTAAGTTTGAATTATCGTCGCATTAGAGCTACACGAGGGCTATTGGCGACGGGCATTATAATTTAGAACCATAGTCAGGTGACGAGTCGATATCTGAGTAGGAACCCAACGCAAACGTTAAGGGCGACATCGTCCGCAGCATTTGGGCCTTTGAAGGATATTTAACATGCACTCCCTCTATACGGGGTATTATACCCCTCTATACGGACATTTTTGGCTGCACGGGCCGTTTATAGGTCGGCAGTTATTTTGGGGATGCCCGGACCCGAACCTGGGACCTTCCGCATGCAAGGCGAATGCCTAACCGACTGGGCTCCCCAGCCCTATTTTTTTTCTCAATAGAATCAGTGAGTGCCGAAACCAGCTCAGTCACAAATTTTAGGTTTTTTAAGCGAGAAAAAACATACTAACTCTTCGTAATTTTCAAATACTAGAACTTTTTTTAATTTGTCATAACATGCATTTATGTTGCTGTCAGGCAAAAAAATGCTAAATTTCGACATAAATTTGTCCCGGTAACATTTAAAATTTGATTCGGACTTGTGCTGTTTCTGAACTAAACTGATTCTTACACACAGCTGAAAACTTATAAGAGTTATGTATTTCTCTTGCCATTAAAAGTTTATAATTTTTAATTACCAACTAATTTTAAAACAATTTATATGTTTGAATTTTAAAAAATTCTGAGTGTACCATTTACTTAGATTTGCATTTATTTTAATTCTACTACTAACTAAAAAACTAACTAACTAAATTAACTTCATAAAAAAGAAAGAAAAGACTATTTAAGTGATGAAATTTTATTATACAAAAATTTTGATAGCAAATACAAATCGCAATAGTTTCATATCAATATAGAAGTTTTCTTTTTGTACCATTTTGCTTGTGAAATAATTTTAATAAATACGGCATAAGATTTCAAAACTTCGAAAATGTAAATTAGGATACTTCAAAACATTCATGAACATATTTCACACTATTCAGTTATACATGTTACTATTAATAGGTCCTCTTTTTGGCCTCTTACGTAGTCTTTTTATCAACTTTTTCTAAGTGTTTCTGCTCCAATTTTTTTTTGCCACATATAAAGAAACTCCACTTTGATTCTTTAAACTGTTTCATGTCGGATTTGGGCTCCTTGAATTTCTTCTCCATTATATTTCCATCAGAGATTGCCTTTACATAGCTATCATTTCTTTTACAAGAAATTTTTGGACCTTTAACTCCAACTAATTTCAAACGTTTAACTTTAGTCAAGTAGTCTTGAAATTTGTTCTCATCTGTATATTTTGGAGCTTTGTAACATCCTTTGGTACACTTGGGCTCAAAAAAGGTCTCTTTGTTTCTGTCGGAAAATGTAACACAAAATTCATCCTTTGACATTTGATTTTGTTCACTGGAAATACTTAGTACTTCACTTGCAACTGGAATCGCTTGTGCATTATATTTTTGTATACTATTTTCATCTGTACTTTCATCTGCTCTGGAATTATTTTCCTTTTCTGAGCTTTTACAAAATGCTTCAATCATGTTCTCCTCGGAAAATTTCTCCGATTCTTCTTGGAATGTTTCATCATGAGTGTTAGGTTTTACATTCATGTGCTTGCCAGCTTGATGCACTGAAATCACTTCTACTGCATCAATTTCTGTATTAGATTCAAGTTTGGCAACATTTCCGACAACTTCGTCCCCTTTTTCCACGGAGATATCTGTAACAACTTGACGCTTTTCTATTTTAGGTAAGGTTTCAGTTACATCATTATCTTCTATATTTTCATAAAATTCTATAAAAGTTTCGATGATGATATCTTTGCAATCTTTGTCTCCAACATCCAGAGGAAACTCTAGTCCAACATCAAGTTCTTTTGTCTTGAACTTGTTTCCGATTTCGTCTTCCATTTCTTCGTTGATCGGAATCTCTTGTTTATCAACATTTTGCATACAATTTTCAACTGTAGTAATTTCCGTTGAATGATTTTCCATTTCTGAATTTTCCTTCGATGCTTCTATAATACTATCTTCAGATAATCTCTCTGCTTTTTCTTGGAATGTCTTACCATCGTTGTTTGAATGTCCATTGATGAGCTTATGATCAACTTGATGCAATTTAATAATTTCCTCTTTTGCGTCAGTGTCTACATAATCTGCAATTTCCAATGCATTTACAGCAAATTCACTATCATTTTCTACGGGGATTTCAGTATCACCTAGAATATTTTCTGTTTTAAGTGCTGTTTCAACTGCAGAATCATCTTTATTTTTATTATATTCTATTTCTATGCCGATGCCGTTATCATCTGTGCCTCCAACAGCCAGCGAAAGTTCTTGTTTAGCATCCATTTCCTTGTGCTTAAATTTGTTTTCGATTTCGCCTTTCATTTCTTTGTTAGGCATCATGAATGATTCGTTGACTTCTACAGTTTCTTTTATGTCCCGGTAGATACTATATCCAATAGCACTGTTCTTATCCATGGTCACTGCATCACGAAGATTCAAAACAATGTAATACGCAGGGTCAATATTTGCAAAGGAAATGTTTCCACCTATATTCTTCTTAATTTCCAGGATCAAGCGAATGGAATTTTGCTGGTCAACAATTGCAGTCGATCTATTATTACCTTCCGAGTTTCCAATATCCACAATATCCAACACGATGTCACTTACAGTCAATGCAGCTTCTTGGGCATCAGCATCTACACGACCAACATGTGATCTTTCATTTATGGTAGTATCTGTACTTTCTAAGGTCGATTTACCATTTTCCTCCGAGTCCAACTTGCTGTTAGTTGATATTTGTCCGTGTTCAATTTCATTGACGTTGGCTACAATCCATTCTTGAACAACAAATGCCGCGACATAAATCAGATGAACGAGCAAGAAATAGAATTCTCCAAAGGCTACAACTTTAACTAAACTTGTTAACCATGGCAAAAAGATCCATATTGCAATGAAATTATCATCCATTTTGAACTTTCGTCAGTTTTTACAAGCGTTTCTTTATGAGCAGTTAAGTTTAAACGACTTTCAACACAACTAAAAAATTTGTTGATATTTGTAATTGTTGGTTTTTAAACAATGCAACATGCTTTAAAATCGCATTATTTATTAGTCAATTAGGGGGAAAAATTAAGTATTTATTGTTAATAGTAGCTGTAAGATAAAACTTTCATTGTTTATTTTCATTGCATTTCATAAAAATGTTTCGCATAACCCTTTATTTCCAAGCATTTTATACATTTATAGATTTTAAGGTACGAACACTAAGAAAAAAAGATTAACTAGCTTCCTCTTATAAGAATTGAAGTTTTACAAATAACTTTATTATTTGGAAAATTTTAGCTATGTAATGGAACTGATTGATTAATGATATTTTATAAATAGTTATGACTTATTAATACAGCTTATTTTTGAAATATTTCACTTCATATGTATACAGCAAAAAAAATTCCTTGAAGAATTAAATAATGTTTTTTTTAATTAAATGAAAATATGAAAAACATGGTAAAATAAAAATCATTCTGAAACAATTTTAGCATATAAATTGACCCTAAATTCTTCATGCATGCAGTTTTTAGATGTTTAAAATTGATTTGACCTATTTTTTAACAAATAAAGTTTTGAAAAAAGTATTGTTATAATTTATGCAAAAGTTATGATTCCAATTTTTTTCCCTTAAATTTTAGTTTAAAAAATTAAGATTTTTTGCCATTTCATTCTGGATGCATCATGAATCTATTTCACAAATTTTAGATTTTTATAATCAAAAAATAAAAAGGTAACTGAAAGGTAACAAATGTACGAAAAGTGCTCCCCTAATTGTTTTGAGCAGTGTATACGATATGAATATAATTTCTTCATGCTTTATTAGCAGTCAAATCTTTTCTTTCTATATTCGGAGGATTTTTTAGCTTCCACACTACGTTTATAACGTAAAAAGTGGAAGGTATTATAATCGTTCAGTCCGTCTGTCCGTCCGTCCGTCTGTCTGTCTGTCTGTCACCCACTTTCACAGAAAGAACCACAAGTCCCACAGACAAGTGGGATACGTCATTTTAAAGCAAAAAATCAGATTAGGCTACATTCCAAATTTCATTAAAAAATTTAAATTAGAAGTTTATTTAAAATTTAAATAACTAAATTTTTTTTATCTACATTGAAATAACATGCAAATTCTATTTTTATTCATATTTTCACTGTTGTCATCCACAAGTCCCACAGACAAGTGGGATACGTCATTTTGAAGCAAAAAATCAGATTAGGCTACATGCCAAATTTCATTAAAAATTTAAACTAGAAGCTTATTTAAAATTTAAATAACTAAAAATTTAATCTACATTGAAATAACATGCAAATTCCATTTTTATTCAATATTTTCACTGTTGCCATTTCGTTAAACGTACGAGAAACTTTTGTTAAAATAAAAATACACTTTTGAAAAAATATTTATTTATGTGATATAATTCGGTTTGGATTGTTGTATTATCACAATAGAGTTCTTTTAATGGTTCTATATATATGTATGTAGAAAGATGCATAGAGAATTGGCTTAAAAAATATGCTGCTAAGTTTCGCTTTTATTTTTAAAGCATCAATTGTACAAATTATAAATTTTTTGAACTGTAAATTAATTTAACAAACTATAAATAAGTGAATTTTCGAAAGAAATGTAAATGGGAAATTGTGGCGACAAAAATATTTATTAAAAAAGTTAACATCATTATTCTTCGAACTTCAAACAAATTTAGCAAACGATAAAGTCTAATTATTAAATCTGAGAAAGAAGATTAATGAAAATAGTTAATTTTGGCGTTTAAAACTTTGAATTACAAATCGCTAAAGGCCCTGTTTTTATTAGAATTAAATCACATTTGCCATTCGCAACAATCGCTCGAGAAACTTTAATTCTTTTAGACAATAAATTAAAATAAATTTATTTTTGCGACATCGATCAGTTTGAAATGACGTCAAATATATTTCACTACGGAATCCTTGTATGTTGATATGAAATGTTTTCATTCTATTTAAAAGCGAGGAATATGACATATTTATTCTTTAAAATATAAATTAATTTTTGAAAACGATAAGTAATAATTATTGAATTTTCGAAATAAAATAAATGAAACTAGCCAAATTTAGCTTGTAAATGTTAAATATAGAATTAATGTTGTGTTTGGCGCGTTTTTTCCTGTTAAACACAAATATGTGGAAGCGAGTTAAGTGACAGATTCTGTTACAAACCTACTTGTTTTTAAATGCCCACACACATTTTACTACCAGAGAAAATAGTGGGAAATAAAATTCGAAGTCTTATAACACTATTGAGTTTTGTCAAAATGTGTTTGGTTGAATACTATTTAACCGTTGAAAACCTCCATCAAAACATATCCAAACTGTCGCGCGTATCTTTTAAATACACTAGTATAAAACATAATTTTTAAAAGATTGAATACATTTTTGTTGCATTAGCTTACCTATTGTTTCTGAGAAAAATATTTATAAAATAATGAAAAAAGGTAATCATGTTTCGACTCTAAAAGAAATAGAGTTGTATAATGGCGGAAAAAATTACTTGATTCTGCAGATATTTACACAAATTGAAATAACCTTTTTTTATATCATACTTAATAAGTATTTTGGTGATTTAAAAAGTCATAGCGATATTAAAAATATGTTGAAAAGGGTCGTACATATTAAATTTGAACCCTCATAAAAAAAAATTTCAATTGCTTTTTGTAAAGAAATAATGTTTCATATTTGCTGAGAGGCATGAATTTTAATGGATGTTGCAGTCTTAAGAGGGAATGGGCGCGCTGGACCGCGGGTCTCCAAACTCAAATGCCTCAGTGTTAATCCAATGGCGAAAAAACTATTTTCTCTGCCACATTTCTCCGGCTGTATTGAATATTTTTGCAAATGGTTTTTTTTAAATAATAAATGTAGATAACTTACAAGTCTCTATCTTCCAACTTTTTGAAATTGTTTTGAATATTTTGTGTAAAATTATTTATTGAAAATTAAACAAAATATTCGGACCAGTTTCAAAAAGTGGGAAGGTCGGGACCTGTAAGTCAGCTACATTTATCACATAAAAAATCCATTTGTAAAAATATTCAATACAGCCGGAGAATGTGGCAGATAAAATATTTTTTTCTCCATAGGATTAACACTGATGCACTTTGCTTTGGAGACCCCCGGTCCAGGGAGCCCATTCCCCCTTAAGCCAAAACAATACACATTTTTCTTCTATTAATGCACTAACTAAATTCGGAATTTTTTTTCGTGGTTAACCCTCGTGCGACTTCGATTTTTTTTATAGAAATAAACTATACTAATACTCCTGCAATAAAAGGCTGCAAAGTGGTTTGTCACATCCTGTTCTATATATATTTGTTAGTTTGAACTGTCATTGCACTAGAGCTACACAAGGGCTATTCGCGACGTGCGTCGCAATTTACACTCTTAAAACAAAAGAGTGAAATTCACTCCTATAGGAGAAGTGCATTTTCGGCACCGGAAAGGAGTGGAAATTAACTCAGACTGAGTTAAAACCGCTCGTTTTAAGAGTGTAAGACGCAGATTGTTTTTTTTTATTTCTTTTAACCACTCCGAAAAAGAGTGAAATTCACTCCTATAGGAGAAGGCATTTTCGGCACGGAAAGGAGTGGAAATTAACTCAGACCGAGTTAAAACCGCTCGTTTGTTTTAAGAGTGTAGAACCACCGTCAAGTGACGAGCCGACACCTGAGTAGGCACGCAACTCAACCGTTAAGGACGACATCGTATGCAGCGTAGGAGCATTGGGGCATATTTAACGTTCACTCCGTCTTCACGGGGTATTATTCGTAGGACATTTTTTGGCAGAGCACGTTTGGTCGGTAGTTATTTTGGCGATGTCCAGACCCGAACCTATGACCTTCCGCATGAAAGGCGAAAGCCTTAACCGACTGGGCTCCCCAGACCCCGTTCTTGAAAATGTAAAATAAAAAGTAGGTTTGTAACAGAATCGTCACTTAAACCGCTTCCACACAATATTTGTGCTCAACAAAAAACTCACTATTTATACATCTCAAAAAGAAATTCGCCAAACAAGGCCTTTAGCTAATAATTTATGTCTAATTCAAACTTTTAAACGCGAAAATTAACTATTTTCATTAATCTTAATTCGCAAATTAATAATCACTCATTATCGTTTGCTAAATTTGTTTGGAATTCGAAGAATAATGATGCAATTTTTTTTAATAAATATCTTTTAGTCGCCACAATTTTCCATGTTCATTAACTTTCTTTCGAAAACGAGAAGAATAAATAATTAGTAAAATTGATGCTTTAAAAATAAAAGCGAACTTTTGCATATATTTTTTCAAAGTTAGAATTCTCTATGCATCTTTCCTCATACATATAATAAACCATCAAAAGAACTCTATTGTGATATTACAACAATCCAAACTGAATTATATCAAATATTTTTTCAAGAGTTTTATTTTTATTTTAAATAAAGTTTCTCGTACGTTTAACGAAATGGCAACAGTGAAAATATTGAATAAAAATGGAATTTGCATGTATTTCAATGTAGATTAAAGTTAGTATTTAAATTTTAAATACTAGGGGCACGCCCCTTCTCGCTATCGCTCGCCAACCCCGGGAACTGCTTGCGCAGTTCCCTTTGGATCGCCTAGCGATCCAGGCTCGCTTCGCTCGCCACAGTTCATTGAAATATTTTAGTCTAACCTTAAGCCATTCCGGAGATAGAAATATAAGAAATTTGGGTTCCGTATAAGAGTATTATATATATAGATACTTTTAATTTCAATTTTTAATGAAATTTGGGATGTAACCTAGCCTGATTTTTTTCAACAAAGATATTAGGATATTAAAACTAATTTTAAAAAACATTACGCATGACTAAGACTGACTATCTCTCTATAACACTTATTATCTTCACAACAAACAAAAAGAAAATTGCACAACACAAAAAATAAGGTCACATCAGCTTTAATCAACTTTTAATAATTGATTTTGATTACTGGAAAAGACAGCAAAGTCAGACAACTGCTGATTACCTTAATGAAGAATTACACGTTCTTCGTGGGAAAAATAAATCATCAAATTAAGATCATTCCCTAATGGTGTTCAGAAATTGCCTTGAAATATTAAACTAGAGCTAGGACAACGATATAATGTTCATCAATTAAAAATCACAATAGAATATATCTTAAAATGTATATCAATTAAAAATACTGGTATTGTTTGGATGTTTTTTATAGTTTAAAACGGACATATTTATAAAAAACTAGTGCGTTAATTTTACAGCACACTAGTTTCGCGCATGTTTTCTTTCTTTAACTTACTTTAAATTCGGCCTTTTTTTATTTATTAATTTTATACTGGCGTGACCCATTTTTATCAATGCCACAAAAAGCAAACGTAGCCAATTACCAGTTTTTTGCGTTCCAAGTAATAAACTGGTCAAATGCAAAATGCTATTAAAAACCGTTATAACGTATAGCAAGCTCAACGGAAATTACTTGCCACGTAGGTACGCCCATTTTTATCAAAATGAAGTCTAAACAAAAGGAAAATGAATTACCATTTTTTCTTCAAATTAATTAGTTATTTTAAACTGTTTTAAAAGACGTAAAAATGCTTCTTAAAATGGTGACAGATTAATAAAGACACATCACCGAAAATTACGCTTGCCCTTATCTACGTTATTTTCTTAGAAAAAATGAAACTAAACTATAACTGATTGATTTTCGTACCCTTTTCTATCAACTTCATGTTTATGTTAAGAACTGATTCTGTAGTAAAGACTAAAAAATATAATTTAAAATGGCTCCAGATTAATAAAAACTATTTCTCATTAAAATAATAAAAAAAACTTACTGCAGGCGTAACACAATATTTGTTTCGTTTACTCTGACAAGATGAATGTGTAAAAATTCAGTGGGTTTTTTTTCAGAAGAATTTTAATCGTAAATATTTATACTATGTTAATTTAAAATCTACGTTTTCCTAACAGGTACTTCATGGTTTAGATAATGCATAGAGGAGCATGACCTCATTGCTAGTAAAAAAAATACATATTTTTTAATGCGAAATATATTTACTAATTAAATAATAAAACTTTACATTGTGCGTTTTCAAGTTGTCTATTTCTAGTCTCTATGGAGCTTTAGGAATAATAAAACGTGGTTGTTATGAAATATTATTCATAGAATTTCAATCCTTTCAGTTCATTTCATAACCAACAGAACGCTCAAATATTTCAAAATATTGTTTCTGTTTCAATTATGTTAATGTCGACGCATTATATGCACTATGGGCTGTTCTCGTAAGTTTGGGATATACGGGGTTAGGTTGAAAAATCGTCGCACTAGAGCTACACTTGGTCTACGGGTGTCGAAATTTAGAACCATAGTCAAGTGACGAGCCGATACCTGAGTAGCCATCCAACTCTCACTTTTAAGGGCGGCATCGTACATCGCGACTTTGGTCGGTATTTAACGTGCACTCCCTCCACGCGAGGTATTATGTGTCGGAATTTTTGGCTGCATAGAGGTCGGGTGGGGTTGATACATATATATTCCGGCTTGTGTGCTTGATCAGAGAACCGCTTATAGACCTTCGTCAAGTAAGACAGTCACAGAAAGAATTTTTACTGTCACAGAGAGAGAAATTACACCCAGGGCGAAGGCGGGAATCGATCCCGCACCCGGTACAGTGCGCAGACTGTTAGCGGAGGCAGCTATCTTAACCACTCGGCCACCCGGGCCCCGGCTGCACAGACTATTTTATAGGTCAGTAGTTATTTGGGCAATGCCCGCTCCCGAACCTAGGACCTTTCGTATACAGGGCAAGTACCGACTGTGGGATTTATCAGAAAAACATGTAGAACGTTTCGTAATTTTGTGTCAATTCCAAGAAACAATACCTGAGCTGCCACCAGATAGAATAGGAAAATTTGGAGGCAGTAGATTTAACGTTCATCGGACTTCTTCGTACGGGCAACAAACGTATTTTAGTACGTTTAATTTGGATAATTTCATTGTCATTACTTATTACAGCATAGTACACGAGACAAGTGTAGAGTTTTACTGATGCATGTTAAATCTAATCGTGGTCTAAAGTCCTAACGCCCTAGGGTTGAATTCAGCTAAGTTGTCAACCTAGTTTCTTGATTATAGTTCGAACGTATGAGGTGCATATATAGGCTTGTTTTAGGTGACGTAGTTCCTGTAATTCATGTTTTATTTTTTTGCTGCTGTGCTATGGAAAATCAAACTATCTATTCAAGTTCCTCGTAATTGGTATAGTTCATTCTAACTTTTGTTTTAGCGTAAAATGTATTACATATTTACCGCTGAAAAACTTTTGTTTTTTTACAAGACCTCCGAAATCTGCTCACCTTCTTGCTACGCCATTTTTTATACATTTAATAAATCACCTCGATATTTTTGAAAAGCTTGAACACTTTAGTTTGGTTGGTTGGTTGGTTGACATATATTTTCAGTCTTGTGTGCTTGGTCACAAAGACCCGCTTATAAACCTTCGTCAAGAAAGACGGACACGACATACACACACATACAAGACAGATGCTGCCATCTATCGTACCTTCACAATTTAGACATGTCCCTGAAGGGGAGGGAAATAGTCTCCAGGGACCTGTACCCGTGGTAAACTGCGCAATGACCGACCACAGGACTTTCGGACCCAACAGATTTAACGAGCACGTACTCCGCATATACTCGGTAGGTCTTCAGTGGTACCGGGACTCGATTGCGGGACCTTCCGATCTCGAGACCGAGACGCTGACCACTAGGCTCCCTACGGCCCACTTTTGATTACGGCCCACTTGAGATTATAATACAAAAGTTAGAATTAAGAAAATTCCAAACATAAGTTGTAAAGTACACTCTACAAAAGTAGACACACGCGTACCTCTAGAGCGAAGAGGATAAAGTACGTGTTACTATTAACAAAATGTTATGACAAAAAGGAATCAAAACAATATTTACTTTAAGCAATCGATCAGACATTTGATCATCTATTTCTAGGCCATTTCTTATAACCAATATAAATCGATGAGAGATGAGGTACTTTTTGTGACGGAGTAACACGGTAATCAGCGGCATTGACAGCAAAATATTTCGCCAGCTTTACGACCTCATAACTAAACCAAGCTGGTTTGACGAAGTTGTATTCTTTTAGTATTCTTTTTAACTAGGGGTGTGAAACACCACCCGACTTTCAATTACTAATAATAGATCATTGATACGCTAGAACTCGATCAACGATTTGCCCGCGATTTTCTAGAAAACCTTATTTTGGCATTCGAAAGGTACTAGGAACTCGTGTACCAAAATCTTTTAGTTCAAGCTGTAGAATGGTTTCAGACAGACAGACGGACCAACGTTTAAAAAACGCTTTTTAAAAAAAATCAACACACTCTAAAAAGTGTAGAAAACACAAAACCTAAAAATTCGGATTGTCGAAGCCGCGCCATTACAATAGCTTCATTAACTTATATTTCATATTAGGCGATTTTAGGTTAAAAATTGTTAGTTGAACAAAATGTTGCAACACATATGAAGAGCTTAGTGGAAGAACGTGCTAAGTGACAAAAAGGTGAAAACGAGAAAATGGGCTTTAAAGATTTTCGCTTGTACTCAGATATGTTGAAAACGGTACTTGTAAAGCGTAAAAAAATGTACTAAACTTAAAGTTTGTGAAAAAGGGGAAACTTGCTATCGTCAAAGAAGTTAGTAATATGTTCATTGACACAAAAATCTTAAACTTATCTAATCTAAATCTTATCTTATCTTTTTAACTTTAGTTTCTGGAGACCAAAATATTGCGGTAAACCATATTGAGAAGGAGGAAGGCTAAAACCCCGAAACGACGAGTTTTTCTGTTTTTCCTAGCTATTAATTAATCTATGAGGAAAATGCCAGTTACAACTTTATTAATCTCATTGAGACATGTCGTCGCTTCCTGATTGTCCCAGTTCCCTATCCCAAAAAAATAAACAGTAAAATTATTCTTATTAGAAACGGAAATTAAGAAGATGCGTCGTTATCTTATCGATGTACACTGATGACAGAATTGTGTAACGCAGCTCTAAATTAAGGATTGAGGAATTTGGTGTAAGAAAGAGTATCTGTTTTCGGGCTCTTCAGTGAATATTCTGTGATTTTATAACACTTAATTGCTTGTAATCTTTATTACATTGAATTGATTTACATTTATTTAATTTTATAAAGTTGGAATGATTTGTTCGTGGTTCATCTCTGCAATCATTTTGCAGTTGCAAAAACAAGTCAGCTGCAAAATGTAAATTATCCTTATTATCAAGTATCAGATCCAATGACGAGTAAATGCTAATAAAAATAGTGCTGCCATCTATTTATCACACAACAAAATAGAATCTTACCTTATAGAATAATTTTGTAAGTTTCTTTTTAATAGTCCTTGTTGAATAGAACTTGTGGTAAAAAGCAGTCATTAATAGAGTTTAATTTTTATTTAAAAAGATTTTTAAAAATACATCATTTGCTTGTTTAGGTGACGTACTTCTTTAAAGTTTTCATTCTTGTGTTTCCTTCGATTGGTTCTCTAATTGGTGCTTTTTTCCTACGTGACATTAATTCACCATTCAATGTTCAAAAAAATTATTTCATTTAGCAGTTCTTTTGCCAACTAAGACTTCGACAAATCTACATTTAAAAAACGTAAGTTAAAATGTATAAGTAGTATGTATTCATCAAATTAGCTTACCCATTGATTAACAAATTTAAATAAACATACAAGTGCGTGGTATCCAAAAATATTTTTACTATATTTTTTACTGTAGAAAAAAGATCAAATGTTTTAATATTAGGTTTAAAGTAACGTGTTATGTAAAACATATCGTAAAAGGAAATTTAAAAATTATTTTTTGCTTCGTACTTACTTAATAGATGTCGCCACTACTTTACTTTTGTAGAATATTCAAAAGTTTGTATATTTATAAATATTTTTGATATAAAAATACACTTATTTTAAATATTTTTAATACCACCTTTTGTTTTTAATCCGCTTAACTAAATTTTGTGTCATTATTAATATTATTTGTTTTGTTCAGATAATACAAACCAGTAAGTAGTTGTAGCAGCAAAAAATCCCGCGCTGTTTTGTTTACCAATCCGAAAACAAATTAAAGTGTTCAAATGAATTAATAAAGTTTTTGCATTTCTTTTTGTATCATATGCCCGATTTAGTAAGTACTTACTCTTTAGTTAGTTTATTTGTACAATGATACTTTCGTTATTAACATTGATAGATTGCATGAGAAAGTGCACAAACACTTTGCTTGTCCTATATAACTAAGATTTTCACTGTATGGGCTATGGTGTGTTAATATTTTATGAGCATTGGATTAGCAATAAATATTTTTACTTTATAAAATTTGATAATGACGTATTTTTATGTTTCTAATGAATTATTCCCTGTTCTAAATAAATCGTTAATTGGTTCTTATTATTGTAATATTCTGTTCCTGTACATAAAAAGTTACTATATAGTAATCGTTTAGTGTTGGAACAGCTATGATAAAATGGCCAGTCTCAAATGGACAATTTGCATTACGTTTCCAAGCAACGACAATGCCTAAATGTAGTAAACATTCCACTTTTGATGTTTAATATACAGCTTGATTACAGGTATAGATACCCTAAGTTAAAGTTTCCAGCTCCCCAAATCGGGACCGGCCATTATACCATAGCAATACCAAAAAAACTTGGGCGATATTAGTAAAATAAAGCCTATCGCATATAATAGTATATTTATTAGGCTTAAGCAATTATGAGTGAGTTTTGAGCTGATACACAAAGCGTTGTTCTTAATTGAAAAGCTTAGTGGAAGAACATGCTAAGTGACAAAAAGTTCAAAATGAGATTTAAAGTTTTTCGTTTGCATTTAGATCAGTTAAAAAGTGGTACTTACAAATGGCAAAACATATACTTAAAGTTTATGAAAAAGGGGAAACATGTTAATCTTTAAAGGAGGGAATAACATGTTTTGAGTATTTAGGCTGGAACTATTGAATAGATATTAGATAAAAAAATTAATCTAATTGCTACTCACAATTCGCCTATTTCTGGTGACATAATTCCTTCCAGCTTTCATTCCTACCTTTCCTATGATCGTTGCTCTGAATGATGCTCTGTTGCCATGTGTCATTGATACACCAATCAAGGTTTGGGGAATAATCTATTTCCGTTTGTCATTTCTGTGGCCACTCAAGACCTGAAACATGCCCATTACTCCCATATGGTTCTATTTAACTGCTAAAATATTTGAGCTTAAAAAAGTTTCATGCTTTTAAACAGAACTAGGCATATTTAGCAACAGAAGTCAAGGCTAGCAAGTTTCCTGTAAAAGCTTAATATTGATATTAATTAATGAAATTTTCATTTCCAGATTGCCTCCAATGGAAAATAAAATTATCTTCCCTTTCCCCTACAAACCCTACGATGTCCAAGAAGATTTCATGCAAAACCTCTACTCCGTCTTGGAGGACGGCAAAATAGGAATCTTCGAGAGTCCAACAGGAACAGGCAAATCCTTGAGCATCATCTGTGGTGCCGTCAAGTGGCTCAAAGATTTCCAAGAAAAACAGAAAATAGAACTTCTGAAAATTATCCAAGAAAAATCTGAAGAAGATGCAGATGACTGGTTTAACAGTTTTCTTGAGAAACAGAAGAAAACTCATCAGTTACAGGATGCCAAGGAAGAACTGAAGCATGTTAATGCCTATGAAGAAAGGATAAAGGCAATCAGGAGTGCTAAGACATCCAAAACACTCTTGGCTAAAAAGTCCGTCATACAACATTCGAAAAAGAAAAAGCTATCTCATGATGGTGATTTCGATGATGATGTCAATGAGGATGATTTTGTAGTTGGAGATAATGGTGAGGATAATGATGATGTAGAAGATGATGCAAAAAAAGAAAAGAGACATGTGCTGAAGATTTACTACGCAAGTAGGACGCATTCCCAACTGGCGCAGTTCTTGGGGGAAATCCAGAAGAGTCCTTTTCGAGATGCGGTCACAGTGACCACGCTCGGGTCTAGAGCGACTTTCTGCGTCAACGATTCAGTCTCAAAACTAAAAAACTTGAACCTGATCAACGACAGTTGCATGGACCTGCAACGCAAGAAAGGCAGCGGCAAAAAATGCTGCCCTTTTTACAAAAACTTTGACGATATGCAGGACAATATTTTATCTGCTGTGCACGATATCGAAGAAATTGTTCACTTGGGACGTGAGCTTCATTCTTGTCCTTACTATGGTACACGTAAGGTTATTCCTGATGTTGAGATAGTGCTATTGCCTTATAATGTGTTATTGCATAAGCCCACAAGAGAAGCATATGGGATTGTTATCAAAGATAATGTTTTGATTATTGACGAGGCTCACAATTTAGTTGAGGCAGTTAACAGTATGTACAGTGCAGAGATTTCGGGGACTGTTTTGGAGCAGACGTTTTTGCAGGTTAATTGTTATCTTTCTATTTATAAGACAAGGTTTTCCCAGGAAAACCTGCGTAACTTGAAGTTGTTTGTTCATGTTCTAAAGTGCTTGATAGATTTTTTTAAAAAGTATAAAAGCAACACCGATTCCCCTAAAATGATGCCTGTTTCTGAATTTATAATTCAGTCAGGAATTTCAAACGTGAATATTTTTGAATTGGTGAAATATGCCGAAAACAGTCTCATTGGTCAAAAAATCCACGGCTTCACTGCAGCTAGAGTGGCCAAGGGCTTAACTCCGCAAGAAGACCAAAACAAAAAACCTGCAGCCCAAAAGATCTCAGGAACGGCTTCTTTTCTAAACCAAATCAAAGAAAGGAATAGTAACGTTCCAAAGCCAACTCCAGTTCCTGACAAAAGGGTAACCGATCTACAGTATAAACCATCAGCCATATTTAATTTCATCGAATTCATGAAAACGCTTACCTTTCCTACCGAAGATGGCCGCATTCTTGTTCGTCCAGAAACAGCAAAAGAAAAGTCTTTGCTAAAATTTCTTCACCTAAACCCAGCCACTCATTTCCAGGACATTGTTAAAGAAGCCAGGTCAGTGATTCTCGCTGGTGGAACGATGCAACCTGTATCGGAATTCACACATCAACTGTTCATTCCGGCCGGTGTTTCTTTAGATAGAATGTCTCTTTTCTCTTGTGGGCATGTGATACCACCGGATAACCTCTCGGCTTTGGGGATGGCCACCGGCCCATGCGGTGGTACCCTAGACTTCACCTACAAAAGCAGGCAACTGCCGCAAACGATCAAAGAAATTGGCAGTGTTCTTCTGAACATTGGCAATGTTATCCGTGGTGGCGTCGTATGCTTCTTCCCATCCTACGACTACGAAGAATTTGTATACAATGAACTTTCAAAATCCAAAATGCTTCAGTCGATCGCAAAAAAATACAAGGTGTTCCGAGAACCCAAAGCCAGCAGTGACGTTGATCGTGTACTCAGCGATTACGCAAAGTGTGTTTCGATGTCGTGTTCCGGCAATTCCACATTATCCGGAGCCCTTCTGTTTAGTATCGTCGGCGGTAAAATGAGCGAAGGAATAAACTTTTCGGACGATTTGGGACGTTGTGTCGTCATGGTAGGTTTGCCGTATCCCAACAAATTCTCGGTGGAGCTACAGGAAAAAATGGCGTACCTCAACCAAAATAATGCATCCGTCAAAGGTAAAAGTGCTGGCGATATTTACTACAACAACCTGTGCATGAAAGCTGTGAATCAGTCTATCGGTAGAGCCATTCGACATAAGAACGATTATGCGTCTATTATACTTCTTGATCATCGTTACAACAATGCTTCTGTCAAAGAACTTTTGCCGAGCTGGATCTCTAAGAGCTTAACGTTTCATCAGAAATTTGGGACAGCCTATGTTGCATTGAGAAAATTTTTCATGTCTAAGACAAAGAATTAGTTACAAAATTGGACTGTATAAAGTATTTGTCGCTTTGTGATATTTTGTGTAAAGTTTGTTTTTAAGCAAATTTTATTTAGTATATTTTGAATTAAACTATTACCAACTATGTAGCATTTGTTTGCAAAACAATTTAATTTATTATTTTAGTGATATTCAAAAATTTTATTGCAAATTTAACATTCACTTAAGATTTCAATTTCTATTGAGAGAAAAAAAAAATTTTAAAAACTATAATCCTCAAATTTTTGCTGCAATTAATTTAAATAATTAGTTTTAAAAAAATTAATTTATGTATTTATATACCTCAATAGTAATTGATATATATTTTATGTTCCAACATTGGCCCTTTCTCTTTTACAGTATTGATATGTCTATGCATCTTACACATTAAAAAGTTACAACGTTTAATGATAATTGAATTAAAAAAAATTATATGAATGGTAAAAACTCATTACTGTGAACCACCATTCATGTTTAGGTTAAGACATCTAAGCTATTTTTCTGCAAAATTATCTATATGTGAATTAATATTATTTTTTAAAAAATGCAAATAAGTTTCATTCAATTTAAAAGGACATACTATTATCAGTAATTTGCCTCAATAAATGCAAAATTAGTTTTACAGAAAATTGTCGACTAAATATTTTTTTTCCAATATAATTTATTATATATTTAAAAACATTGATAGAAATAGAAAAAAATATCCTTTTTTATTCTACGTACGTTGAACCTGAACTGTGTAAACCAAAATTGCATTTTATTTTTTCTCTAGTATTAAATTATTATTGGTATATATTTGATGCACCTATATTTTATTGTCACTTATGTATCAATAATTATTACGAATTTATTTTCACTTAATGAACCAATATGCTTTGAAGTCATTCGCCACATTTTACAAGGTCATTTAATAACTCTTTTGACCATTTGTTTGTGCACCCTAGGTGAAGGTCCTCCAAAAAGCATAATTAAAAGTGGGTAGAAATATTTACTTAGACTATTTCCCGTGTGTACTTCTCATATAGAAAATTTCCTTGAGAAATATTCTACTATTTACAGCAATGAACTATGTCTTTCGGGTAAATTTATATATTTCTTATTTGTAGCTGTTATTAATCTCAATAACTTGGCCAGTTTATCCTGAATATTGTAAAGCAAGTTCTATTCTATAATAGTTTTTTGGATTCTTTATTTCGGTGGGAAGATCTTCAATTTTATTTCTTGGTGTTTTTTTCTTAATAGAAATTTTTTTTCATGTACCTATGTATCTGTCTTAGAGAATGTAATGTGCCATTATATAATTTTTTAGAGACTAAAAATAGACAGCAGGGAATTTGTCATTATAACCTTTTAAACAAAATAAAATAGCACCTTGGCTATGTATTCTTTTCTTTTAATTAGTGTCATTTGCAATAGAACATTGTTGAATTTGGATGTAATTTTCTTTTGACTGACTGATAAAATTACATGATATCGAATCGACTTGTTTCAGGTGACGTATTCGTTTCAGCTTACATTCCTGCATTTACTTCAATCATTGCTCGAAATGGTTCTATGTTCCCACATGAGATTGATTCAGAAATCGAGGTTCGAAAAAGAATTAATTTTCATTCAACAGGGTAATATGTGGATGAAAACGTGGAAAAACATTTTTTTAGCGGAATTCTATCCTAATCATCATTCATCAGCGAAGTAAAGTCAATACCCTTTTACTAAAAATGAAACTTTTTAATAATAACTACGTCTATTTCAGAGATCTAAATTATAGTAGATGATAAATCCAAATCTAAACTCAACTCGTCCAACAAAAAAGTGTTCGATACCGATACGCTAAAAATAAAATTCATAAAAATTGTTCTGTGACTAGTTCTGAACTCCCGTATTTTTCCTTTACGAAATAAACTTAGCAATCCTACCAAAAAAGAACGAACGATAACAGTTTATTTTTTGTTGACAGTTTTATTGATAAAACAAAATTTTTACATGATATTCGACAAAATATTCTTTGTAAAGAAGGAAACGTTTCATTAAACAACCCAATCAAGCAGAACGAAGTCGAAGTTATTTTCGGAATCTCACGTTTAAAATAAAAATCGTTTGAAAATTGAGGCTCGTGTCATAGCGATGTCACATAGTTGCTAAACACCGATGTCTCCGATATTTTTCCTTTTACTTCAACAACCGCATCTACATTTATTTAAATAACATTTCACCTAATGGAGAAGTTTTGTTTTCCTGTTGACATTTAAAATTATAAAGTAATAGTTATGTAATTCGAAGTTATTATTGTTTAGTTTGAGTTAATTATCTGGAGTTAGTTGTTTGTTAATTAATAAGAGAGTTCTACGCGGTTGCGCGCTCTCAACTTTAAACTGTTTTGTAGCTTCATATTTAAAAAAAAAAAATACGGAACCGTTCCATATAACTTTTTTGTCTTCAAAATTAATGTGGCGTCATGGGTTAAGGCTTTATACCACGGGAGATACATTCTCAGGTTCTGGCCCCGTTTTAGCAATAAGTGCTGGATAAACAAAAAGTCCAGCCAATAAATATTTACAGCACTACCTATTGACGGGACTTTTTTGCGCAGCGGGTTCACGCTATCTCTGTCGTGATTTTATCTCCACGTCTCTAGAAAGTTGCGTTAGGGGCCAGCTCATAATCCGGCTTGTGTGCTTGATCAGAGACCCGCTTATAAGCCTTCGTCAAGTAAGACAGACACAGACAGAATTTTTACTGACACAGAGAAAAGAAGTACCCCCAGGGCGAAGGCGGGAATCGAGCCCGCGCCCGTTACAGCGCGCAGACTGCTAGCGTAATGGTCTGAGATCGAAACCACTAGGTCAACCGGACCCTCCTAATATTAGTTGGTTGGTTGACATATATTTTCAGGCTTGTGTGTTTGGTCACAAATACCAGCTTATAAACCTTCGTCAAGAAGGACGGACACGACATACACATACACGACAGATGCTGCCATCTATCGCCACCTCCACAATTTAGACATGTCCCTGAAGGGGAGGAAAGTAGTCTCCAGGGACCTGTACCGGTGGTAAACTGCGCAATGACCGACCACAGGACTTTCGGACCCAACAGATTTAACGAGCACGTACTCCGCATATACTCGGTAGGTCTTCAGTGGTACCGGGACTCGATCGCGGGACCTTCTGATCTCGAGACCGAGACGCTGACCACTAGGCTCACTACGGCCCCTAAATACTAGTTGGTTGGTAGACATATATATTCAGGTTTGTGTGCTTGGTCAGCGACCCGCTTATAAACCTTCGTCAAGTAAGACAGACACAACAGACAACACACACACATAGTAGAGCCATCTAATTTTTAGAGACAGAGGCCAACTAGAGGATCCCCAGAATTGGCTTGTCACCCCCAGAGGTATTGATTTGGTATGGGAACTTAGAGGACTTTCGGACCCAACAGATTTAACGAGCACGTACTCCGCATATACTCGGTAGGTCTTCAGTGGTACCGGGACTCGATCGCGGGACCTTCCGATCCCGAGACCGAGACGCTGACTACTAGGCTCACTACGGCCCCAAATACTAGTTGGTTGGTTGGTAGACATATATATTCAGGTTTGTGTGCTTGGTCAGCGACCCGCTTATAAACCTTCGTCAAGTAAGACAGACACAACCAGACAACACACACACACACACACACATAAGTGGATCCATCTAATTTTTAGAGACAGAGGCCAACTATAAATACTAGTTAGGCTGTACAGTGGTACGTTTTTCCAGCTGTCTATTTCTAGCCTCCATGGAATTTTAACACAGCCAATTACACCGCGTGATTTAGAACCCTGGTCCAGTGACTAGTCGACACCTGAGCGGGTACCCAAAACAAACTAGTGGCGCCACCGTACGCTTGTTCTGGACTTTCGACTACACAAATTAAATAAGCACGCACGTCGCAATGTACTCAGGACAAATACAGACGAACACACTATACCGATGTATCCAAGCCCATTAGCCGGGATTCGAACCCGGGACCTACTGACTGCCTGGCCAGCTCCCTGGCCATTCAGCCGCCCAGTCGGCCTGATTAGTTAAAAAAGTATTTAATTTTTTAATTCCAAAATTTACTCTCGGTAGGAAGGTTGGTACATGTATTTTCCGGTTCGTGTGCTTGATCAGAGACCCACTTATAAACCTTCGTCAAGTAAGACAGACACCGACAGAATTTTTACTGACACAGAAAGGGAAATTACACCCAGGGCGAAGGCGGGAATCGAACCCGCACCCCATACAGTGCGCAGACTGTTAGCGTAATGGTCTGCGATCTTAACCACTAGGCCACCCGGGCCCCCTAGTATTAGTAATGTAATCGTTTCCGGTTGCCTATTTCTAGCCTTCAAGAGCTTTAACACAGCCAATTACGCCTCGTAATTTAGAACCCTGGTCAACTGACGAGGTCGACACCAGAGCGTTCACCCAACAGAATTCGAGCGATGTAATATTAGAAAGGTTGTGCAGCGGTATGTTTTTTTCCAGTTGTCTATTTCTAGCCCCCTTGGAGTTTTAACACAGCCAATTACATCTCGGAATATAGAACCCTGGTCAAGTGACGAGTTGAAACCTAAGCGGGTACCCAAAGCAAACCAGTGGCACCACTGTACGCTCGTTCGGAACTTTCGACTCCACAGATTTAACGAGCATGTATATTGTATATATCGCAATGTACTCAGGACAAATACAGACAAACACACTATACCGATATATCAGTGTCCATAATGCGGTATTCGAAACTGTGACCTTCTGACTGCCTGTCCAGCTCCCTGACCATTCAGTCGGTATTATTACTAAAAATTTGATCATTTTTTTTGATAATTTAAAAACTTATCCTACAAAATTACAACACTTCGACATTTATTTTATGGAATTACGCATTGATTCTAATCCCTGTGAGAAGAATCTTAGAATCCCATAAGTGGCGGGATGAAGGAAATTATGGCGCGCTTCCCTCTTTAGGCGACGTCCTTTGGCGAAATCCCGGGCTATTATTATAGGGATGTCACGGTTGGGTGACATCATTTTATGAATTCACCGACGCCGAGATGTCACTTACAAGTTCTTTAAGGCGAGGAGTTCCATTTCTGCTCTCGTTTTTTTATAAAGGGGAATGGACACGGGTCTCCAAACCAAAGGACCTCTGTGTTATTAAAATGGAAAAAAATTCTAAGCTACGTTACTTCGGCTGTATTGAATTTTTTTTACAAAAAGTTTTTTTTTGTACATATATGATAAATGTAGCTGACTTACAGGACTCTATAATCCCACTGTTTAAAATTGGCTCGAATATTTTATTGTACAATTATTCATTGAAAATTTAAAAAAAATATTCTAACCTATTTCAAAAAGTGGTATGATAGAATCACATGTAAGTCAACTACATTTATCATATTAAAAAACCATTTATAAAAAATATTCAATACAGCTGGAGAAATGTGGCTTCGAAAATTATCTTTTCCCATTAATTAACATAGGGCACTTTGGTTTGGAGCTCCGCGATCATTCCCCTTAATGGCGTTTGAAATGGTTTAGTTTAGTTTAGTTTAAATTATCGTCGCACTAGAGCTACACGAGGGCTATTGGCGACGAGCGTCGTATTTTAGAACCACAGTCAAGTGACGAACCGACACCTGAGTAGGCACCCAACGCAACCGTTAAGGGCGACATCGTACGCAGCGTTAGGACTTTGAAGGAAGTTTAACGTGCACTCCTTTCATACGGGGTATTATTCGTCGGACATTTTTCGGCAGTTATTTTGGCGATGCCCGGACCCGAACCTTGGACCTTCCGCATGCTAGAATGCCTAACCGACTGGGCTCCCCAGCCCCCACGTTTGAAAAGGGTCAGTTTCAGCACATACACCGGTTATACCAGTCATTTTAGCCGTACTTACGGTGCCGCATGATTCAGAGTGGGTTGGGGTTTTTTCGGTTAAAATACGTCGCACTAAAGCTACACGAAGGTTCACAGTGCCAATGTTAAGTAAATGGACAACTGGGACAGCCAAGCCTACAGTGACGTCAACTGTTGTCTTTAACCCCACATATAAAGCACCCGGCACCTAATTAGAACCACCTGAACTAGAACGGTGGCGCCACAGTTACGTCAAGCATTACCTTCTTGCCCACAAACAAACCGCGCTCCGCCTCATTCGAATCGTCCATTGGAGGTATTATACTCGATGGTGGCGTAACGTACTTAAGTAATAAAACGAACTTAAGTATTTTTAAACTATATTCACAGCAATGACAGTATTTAGTGAATGGATAACTCTAACAGCCACGTTCTTGATGACGTCACAGTACGTCAAACATTGTCTTCTACCCCACAAACAAGCCATGCTCCAGTTGGAATCATCCTTTTGGAGCTTCCACATAACAAGTTGAGGTGAATTTTGACATTAATATTAAAACTTGTAGCTACAGATAGCATTATGCAAAGAGTTTAGAGTAACTTATATTTATCACAAACTCTTTAAATATCGAAATCTGTAGTTATAAGTTTAAATATTGATGTCGAAAATCTATTCAACTTGGTGGTAAGCTTTGTGTACTTACATTAAGAATGGAAATTCCTAAAGGTATCAAAATTTTTAAAAAAAGTGTTTTTTCCGAGAAAAATCTCTCAATTTCTGTACTTTTAAGAGCAAGTAAGAAATAACAATATGCTGTTTCTTGAACATCAACTTAATCATTTATAAATTCGACGTTCCGTTTGTTGTAAACATTCTTAAATGCGATAATTATATCGAGGAAGGAACACCAAAATGTTAAAAATCAATTCACTAGGAATCAGGTACAACTTATTGGGTCTCTCGATTTAAATGGATGTCATAGTGATCCGTACCATTTCGTTTTCGCATCATTTTAAAATTAATAAAGTGTTTTGTTTTTCTTTCTGTTTTCCTGTTTTGTTAATAGTAGTCGTTTAGGAGTGTCTAATAACTTCCGTTGAGGTTTAGTTTGTCTAATAGTATTCTAATGTGTGATCATTCAAACCAATTTAAATGAACAATAACCAATAAATAATAAATTCACTCTTATGAAAGTGAATACTAATGATATCGGTTGTGAATATATATGTTTTTATAACAACGTGCAAAAAAGTTCACTTTTTTTATATCATATTCATTCATAAATCGTTGCGAAAATGACACTTTACGTGCTTACGTCACAGACAGGGCCGAAAGTAGTACTTTCGGCACTAGTGCGGTAAAGTAAATAAGAGTAATCTGATTGGTAGAAAAACAAAATTATGTCATGAATATCTCCATGGAAACTAAATGATGTCATGAAACTCACTTATTTCTATTGGTTCATTACTTTTGCATTTTCTAATATCTCCATGGAAACTACAAGTACTACAAAAAATGATGAATTTTGATTCAAAATAGAAAATTATTTTACAACTTTTCTTTTACTACTTTGCATTTTCGAATATCGCCATGGAAACTAAATGATGTCATGAAAATCACTCATTGGTAGAAATACTTTTTTGCACGTTATTATAAAAAAATATTGTGCTATTGTAATTTATTAAGCTCTTGTCATTATTTCACTCGACCTACGGTCTCGTGAAATAAAAGCCACTCGCTTAATAAAGTATTATTTTCGGCACTAGTTGCTTAAATAACTATTGTTGTTTTCAACGAACAGAGCTTTCGGCCTCAATTTTTTTTATAAAAAACTAGTGTTGTGTTACACTACATGACTTTCAATGACCACTCAATAAACTAATAGATTTTTAAAGTAATAGGCTACAAAAAATTATTAGCTCTAAATATTCTTATGCCAAAAATATTAGACCCGTATTTTTTCTTTTTTTCAAATACCCCATAAAAAGGGAGAAAAATGAATTTTTAAAATTAAGACGAAAAATTCCGCCCGAAAACGCTTTGTGGCTGTCACGTGGTATGTATGACGTCGATAGTAACTATAAACAAACTTTGAAACACCATTTTGGAATATACTTTAAGCAAACTTGAACTATCCGCTTCTGTAAAACCTCCCTCCATTACCTATATAATTCTTATTTTAATAGTAAATAAGATTAAATCCAGTTTAATTGCAAGCAAAAAAACATCACACCGGTTTGTTTATGTATACTAGTGACGCCAGCCAAATCGATGTGTTTGCGATCACGTGACGTACCGATGAAAAATAAGCCATTTGAAAATGATTTTTATTAATTATTTAAAGATTTATTTTGACTCAATACTTTTATTACCTTCTATTTCATATTAGGTAATTGAAAAATTAAAAGTACAATATAAAAATATTTTTTGCTGTACATTTATGGTAAATTTTCAAACAAAACTCATAACAAAAAATGTTTTTAAATAAACTTACTTTGAAAACTATAAGACTGCATTTTTCCTCACAATGTTTCCATGAAAAAGGACTTTTAACAATATTTAAGTTTATAAATAAAAGTATGTTTATACTTTTTAAACAAAATCGTTTTTCAGTCATTGCTAAAAAGTAAGATGTTGCCAGTGTGATTAGAAAACCATCTGTTCATAACCAGAAAGTATATTCGAAAACATACCATATTTTAATGCTTTTTTTAAATTAAAACTTGTACATGTAAACTCATGTGAATTTGTTAAATAAAGAATTTATATTACTCTGTATATCTATGCGTGGTTTCAAAGTACTTAAACTGCCTTGTAAGTATTCTTAAAGCTTTCAAGTTACATAAAAATTTGAACTATATCAAGTGTTAGGAATAGAGAAAAAAAATAACTTTATTCAAAGGTGTTAGATATATTACGAATACAAATTTATTTTAGACCAAGAGCCTCTCAAACTCAAGAAAATAGCCGCAATAGGACAATTGATAGAAGCCGTACATCGGTACATTATATTACAAACTTACAGCTAGAAAAAATCTCTATAAAGAATGCTTTACGATAAAATTTAAAAATAATCCTCTGTTACAATATTGCAATGGGAATGATGATGTAACGCTCTTGTTTTCAATTTTCACGGTACTGCGATTTCATTGGTTGCTTCGGTTTCACTCTCAAAATGACCGATATAGATGAAAAAAACTTTTCTTTCTAAGCAAGCTTTCTTCAGCAAATGTTTTGAACAACCAACAGCACAGCAAGAAGTTGGTATTTAAAAAATTAAGTAAAATATTCTTAGAAAACTCATTTTCGAATACCAAAACAAAAGTACTTCCAGATGGCCGGGATAGCCTGGTCGGTAAAGTCTTGGACTGGGCATCCCTAAGGTTGCGAGTTTGAGTCCCGCTGCCTTCCGAAGACCCCCCGTGTACGCTAATGGTGACTGGTGCACGTTAAATCCGTCGTGGTCACAAAGTCCTCCAAGTTCCCATACCAAATCAATACCTCTGGGGGTGACAAGCCAATTCTGGGGATCCTCAAGTTGGCCTCTGTCTCTAAAAATTAGATGGATCCACTTATGTGTGTGTGTGTTGTGTCTGTCTTACTTGACGAAGGTTTATAAGCGGGTCTCTGATCAAGCACACAAACCTAAATATATATGTCCACCAACCAACCAATCATTCAGACAACAAATGAAAACAAGACCGCTGGAGCTGCTGCCATTCACGACGTGAAGCAACCCCATAGCTCACACCACTACCTACCGAAACTTAATGCAAAAGGAAAAGACAATGGATATCCATGGCCACACCCAAGCTTATCTTCACGGGCGTTCCGAATAATGAATGAAGTGTGCCGCGTATCGGAAGTAATAACAATAGATATCAACTTCCCAAAGATACTAAACTAACTTTCCGGAATAATGGATAAATTCTATTGTTGACAATTGAAATGAGTTGATCTTTATCTAATCACCAATCAATAAAAAAGAGGGGAAATATGGGAATTTTTTTCTTTTGTTAATTTTTAGTCTGTGTTTTTTCTTCCTGTGTTTTTACGGTATGGGTGGTATATACTATAAATCTCATTGTATAAGACAATACTAATTATTTTTTAATCAATTTACTTATAGAATTGTGCTAGGATTTTTATTAAGGGGATACGGTACTCAAAACATTATTTCTAGAAATAATAACATAAACTTGTAAATTATTGTGGTTTTATATAATGTTCACTCTAAATAAACATTTTCTAGCAATAAAAACAAATATTTACAAGTAGTTTTTCATTTAAAAAAAATCAAAATGTTGAACTTTTTTAAAACGCTACTCATCTTTCAATTTTGAGAATAACTCCACCAAACTTTTATAGTTTGTTTTTAGAACTATTTGTTCAAGAACTGTGTATGGATTTTAAAATGTGAGTTACAGTTAAAAAGTAACATGCATTTGTACTGAAAATCACAAAAAAAATATAAATTATTGAATTCAACATTTTTTTAAAAACAACTATACATAGTAGACCTTATTCCATGCACAATTTTGTGCACCATTTATATAAGAACACAGGTTAAAAATTTCAAAATTCTAACTTAATTAGCAAAAAATCCTTAGGGATTTATTAAACACAAGAATTGAAAAACGCGAAACAGAGAAAACAGGTTGGAAGCAGACGAAATACGTATTCAAACTTATAGGAATGACTCCAGAAAATATTTAATAACTTTTTTTCTAACAAAAGATATCATTATGAAACTTTCAGTAAATGTCCAGAAAAATATTGTGAATAATAAGAAGGTAAAAACTGAAAAATCGATATTTTGATCAATTTTTGGGTACCGTATCCCCCTTAAATCACGAAAATGTATATGTTCTACTGTCTGTCTGAAACCACTCCATAGTTCGAACTAAGAGAGCTACGGACTTTATAGGTTTTAATCTCATTGAAATTACATTAAAGGGTGTATAAATTTAATGTAAATAAAATTGTCTAATTTTTTAAAAAAATATTTAACGATGCAGCTTGGAGCACAGTATCTCACTATATTGTGTGTTTTCATTTGCTCATCCTCCCGATATCATTACGATATCGATATTCTGTCAATAGAGCTATGCTCCTACAATACATATTCGGCGCTAAAGGGACAGATATTGTTGGATAATGTCGCTCTTCAGATACACGAGTGCTATGGGGTTGTTTCACGGAGGGTCTGCGGTTTTGTTTTCATGTCTCTCGAATTACTGTTGTTTTGGTATTCGGGAGTGAGTTTTCGAAGAGAATATTTCAGTTGTTAATTTTTTAAAATTCTAACTTCTTCCAATGCAAGTTTTCCTTGATAAATGATTAAAACAACCAACAGCACAGCAAGAAGTTGTAATTTTAAAAAATAACTAAAATAACTTATTCTTAGAAAATCAATGGGGTTGTTTCACGGAGGATCTGGCAATAGCTCCGTGGTCTTGTTTTCCTGTCTCTCGAATTACTCTTGTTTTGTTTGGTTGGTAGAGATAATTAGGTTTGTGTGCTGACCAAGCACACTAACCTGAATATAGGTCCTACCAAACAAACCAACTAAACCAAAACAAAACACTTCGAGAGACAGGAAAACAAGACCGCTTAGCTATTGCCAGATCCTCCGTGAAACAACCCCATTGGCAACGAAAATAATTTATTGTCGAAGAGCTTCGAAGTTTTTGAACCTCGGTGAAGTGACGAATCCGTTAATCCATTAATTCAATGAGCACGCAGAGGGAAAATTCCTTTTCTCATTCGTCACAAAATCTTGCATTTTAACGTCCGTAACTTTCACCGTTGAGTAAAGATAGTGCACCCAGCAGAACATCATATAATTATCTTAATTTGTCTGAAAAATATTCTAAAATTTAGGCAATTAGGCATCGACTATGTCCAATTCTCCTCTCTGTTACTTTAGTGTAGCTCATCAGATTATCATCTGTGTAAACGTCTTAGATTGGCAGACTCGCCGTGTACCACCCATGCTAAGACTTGGGTACTCGACGAGGCTATAAGGGGTCCTAATCAAGCACACAAGCCGGAACATATATATGTACCTACCCCCTACTTTAGTGTAGTCATAGATATCATAGTTAAAGTATTAGATTGGCAGATCACGTGACCACCAATGCTAACGACGGGACGCGCATGGAGGCCAAATAAGGGGGCAAAATGGCCAGTGTTGCTGCCACTTTAAGGAGAAAAATACTACGAAAAAATACCATTTAATTCTAAAATTACAAAAAAAATATCGTAAAAATACTAGCTGCATTTTGGAATATTTTTAGTGACTTTAAATCCTTTTCTAGTATTTTTTAGTTCATTTATTTATTCATTTATTTATTCATTTATTTATTCATTTATTTATTCATTTATTTATTCATTTATTTATTCATTTATTTATTCATTTATTTATTCATTTATTCATTCTTTTATTCATTCATTTACTTTTTCAAGTAACGTATTTGCTTAGATAATTAGGATTAGGTCCATTTTTGAAGAGATGGTCTTAAAGACATTTCTAAATGAAAAAAAAGTAGAATACCAATAAAAATTCATTATTCTTACAATTTTGAAATAGATGGATATTGCTAAAAAATACATTTCGTTACTTTTGGAAGGCTGTCGGATGCCAATTTTGAAATACAATTCTAATTTATATTTTAAAAAAATTAATTCTATTTGCAGTATTTTGTTAGTGCTTATGTTTCTTTAATATTGGTTCTCTTGGAAAAATGGTAAGATCTTTGACTTATAGCTTGAAATTTCTAAAAGTGTAATTGGTAATAAGTTACTTTTCATATTAAGTACACTGTTAAAAATTAGGCACTTTGTTTCACCAAAAATATGGTTCCTAGTAGCTGCAACGGCTGTGTGGGGAAACGTTAAACCATATTTTTGGTATTCGGTTGAACCATTTCTCAGGTTTTTGTTTCCAAATCCAGAAAAATGGTTCAACCAAACACCGAAAAAAGGTGAAACATTTCACCACACAGCCGTTGCAGCTACTAGGAACCAATATCATGGTGAAAGGAACCAATATCATGTTGAAACCAAGCACAAATTTTTTAACATGTACCTCTAACAAGTAACTTTTCATATTAAGTAACTGTACCTGCAACAGAGTTACAATTTTAATAAAGTAACTGTTTCTATAACAGAGTTACTTTTTTTTAAAAGTAACTTTCCAATCCCTGCTACAAGGGTTCACGTATATGTGTACCTCTGAAATGAAGAAGATATAATTGAAAAGCTTAGTGGAAGAACGTGCTAAGTGACGTTTAAAAAATAACAAGTTGGGGTTTGTTACAGAATCTGTCACTTAAACCGCTTCCACACAACATTTGTGTCAACAGGAAACACTATTTATACACCGCAGAAAGAAATTCGCCAACCAGCGCCTTTAGCTAGTTGTAATTCCAAAATTAACTATTTTCTTTAATCTTCTTTTGCAGATTTAATAATTAATCTTTATCGTTTGCTAGTTTTTTTTTAAAGTTCGAAGAATAATGATATATTTTTTTTAATAAATATCTTTCAGTAGCCACCAGTTTACAGTTCGAAAAATCAATTAATAAAATTTATGCGTTAAAAATAAAAGCGAATCTTTGCTGATTCTTTATGCATATCTCTTCATACATATATAATGAACCATCAAAAGAACTCTATTGTGATATTACAACAATCCAAACTGAATTATTACACATAAATAAATATTCTTTCAAAAGTTTTTTATTTGTATTTTAAATAAAGTTTCTCGTACGTTTAACGAAATGACAGTGAAAATATTGAATAAATAAATTTGGATAGTTTTATTAAAACTTTATTTCGAAAATTCCATAATTATTACTTATCGTTTGCAAAAATTAATCAATATTTTAAAGAATAAATATGTAATATTCATCACTTTTAAATAGAATTAAAACATTTCATATCAACGTACAAAGAATCTCGTAGTGAAATATATTTGACGTCATTTCAAACTGATCGATGTCGCAAAAAAAAAATTTATTTTAATTTATTGTCTAAAAGAATTAAAGTTTCTCGAGCGATTGTTGCGAATGGCAATAGAGATTAAATTCTAATAAAAATGGCTTCCTATGCTTTTTAAATCTGCATAAAATTTTGCAGTTTTTTAAATAATTGAAGTACTTCGAATTCGAATTCTTTTCTGAAATTTTCAATGTATTTTAATTTCGATGCCCTGAATTTTTTGGCGTATCACACTTTTCCGTAGCATTTGTAGTTTGGGCTATGAAAGTGGGTGACGGACACACGGACAGACGGACTAAACAATTATAATACCTTCCCCTTATTACGTTATAAACGTAGTGTGTAAGCTAAAAATTGAGATTTTTTTTTTGTCAATGAGCCTGCTATTGCCAACTTTAACGATAAAAAGTTCCTCCTTTTTCATAAACTTTAAGTTAAGAATATTTTTTACTTTGTGTAAGTGCCGTTTTTAACGTATCTAAATACAAATGAAAAACTTAGCTCATTTTCTAGTTTTCCCTTTTTTGCTACTTAGCACGTTCTTCCACTAAGCTCTTCAATTAAATATCGACCACGGAGATGAGTCAACTTTTACTTTACGAGTCCAATAATACCTCCAAAATTGTTTCCTCGAAAAAACTTCCGAATCGTTTGAAGACTTCCTCGGTCAGAACATTATTGTTCGCAGATTTTGTTCTTTTGTCGATAGAAAATCCAGTGCTAGTTTCTGTCTAACACCGGTTACGGGTAGAAAGGGGGAAAAGCCGCCTTCCGTGTTTAAAAAGCGACGCGACAAAGAATGTCCCAGCAAACTATAATTGGGTGTTCTATGAGATAGGTTAAAACTTAAAAGTGTGCCGGTTGCAGTATATATGCCTTCGAAGTGATACTAAACAAAAAGGTATGGATACTTAACATCCCCCCGTATTTTTTCGTATTTTGTGCATCAGTGTTTCTTACAATTACCTTAAATTTTAAAATTTCATAATTAATAAATTTTTATTTACAATGTACTCATTCATTTTTGGAAATGCGTTTCTGATCATTCTCTTTAAAAATAAACCTGATTCTGACTTTTAAAACAAATATGTTATTTGAATTAAATTAAGGTTTTCGAAGTGATACTAAACAAAAAGGTATGGATACTTTACATCCCCCCCCCCCCCTCTCGTTAGCCCCGTTTTTTTTCCGTATTTTGTACATCAGTATTTCTTACAATTACCTTAAATTTTAAAATTTCATAATTAATAAATTTTTATTTACAATGTACTCATTCATTTTTGGAAATGTGTTTCTGTTCATCTCTTTAAAAATGAACCTAATTCTATTTTTTGGAAATGTGTTCTGATCATCTCTTTAAAAATAAACCTAATTCTGTAACAGGAAGTAGGCTATTTGTTCTTTAAGTATTTGGAAATGTGTTTCTGATCATCTCTTTAAAAATAAACCTAATTCTGACTTTTAAAACAAATATGTTATTTGAAACAAATTAAATTTAAAATTTATGCTGTGAAAACAACCATACATATATTTGCCAATTTCTAAACCGTTCGGAAGGTTTGGGAGACTCGGTACGTTCCACAATCCATAAAAATATCGATTTTTTTTGCTGTCGTACTTTAAATAGTGTATATTTAAGAATTAAAAGATAAATCTATTCCGTTTTCTTAAATATTACTTAGTTTGAATTTCCTAGATCTTTGCTGTCACTTTTTTTAATTATAAATGACCATTAAAGATTACTACGAGGGCTGTTTTTTTTTCAACCTCCGATGGGCTGTAACTAAAAGACGGGTCAAGATACAAAAAAGATTTTTTTCCAAAAGTAAAGTACAATACTCCTTATTTCTCCACATAATCATCTTGGCGATTATGCATTTGTTATACCTGTAAACAAGGTTTGAAATACCTTCTTCATAAAATGTAGCCGCCAATGATTGGAAAGGAATTGTGACGGTTTCGTTTAAAAAAAGTAAATTTGGAAGCTTTACGTCAATTTTTTTCTGTCCTCCAAGCTACTGCTAGTCCATAATTCACTTATGGTGAACCTTTGAGTTTCCCTGAACACTTGGTCAACTCTCTGAACAATACCGTCTGTAGCGACAGCCTTGCTTCCTTGGTCCCCTTCTTCATGGACATCAGTATCGTTCAGCGAGTTGACAAAATGTTTAGGGAAACTCGAAGGTTTACCATAAGTGAATTATTGATAAGCATAGTGGTTTGAATTGTAGAGCTTCCAAGTTGACTTGGAGCTCAAAGAAACCGTCACAACTCCCTTCAAATCATTGGCGGCTACATTTTATGAAGAGGGTATTTCAAAGCTTGCTTACAGATATGACAAATGCTTTAATCGTCAAGGTGATTATATGGAGAAATAAGCAGTATTGTACTTTACTTTTGGTAAAAAAATCTTTTTTGTATCTTGACCCGTCTTTTTTGTTACAGCCCATCGGAGGTTGAAAAAAAACAGCCCTCGTACATTCGAAACGTATATTTAATGGCACTCGGTACCCCAAATTATTTTATTTGAATTGAGATTGGCAAAAATATATTTTTGAAAAATAAGTGCAAAATAGTCTAAAACTATAGATTTATGCTTATTTAAAGTCTGTAGTATGTTTTTCCAAAGATTCAAAACATTTGGAAAAGTAATTTTTTCCACATAAAAAGCCCTTTTATTTCAACTTATCAGTTCCACTAACATTTAATTCTTTAGATTGATTTTACTCTAATTGAATATGTCTTAAATTAATGATTTAGGAAACCCATACCCCTGTGAAGTCTTATATGTTTCCAAATTCAAAAATTGGAAAGTATTTTACACATAAGCCTTTGTTCACTTATCAGTCAAACATAATTCTTAATGATTTACGTTTTAATTTGAACATCGTACTTAAATGTTACTGCAAAGTTGGAAACCTCCCACTCTCTTGAATGTAGATGGGAGTATATTATATAGAATTATATTAAATAGTCTGTAGTATGTTTTTTCCAAAGATTCAAAACATTTGGAAAAGTATTTTTACACATAAAAAGCCCTTTTGTTTCAACTTATCAGTTCCACTAACATTTAATTCTTTAAATTGATTTTACTCGGTTTTTAATATTTAGAAACATACCCGTACTTAAAATGTTAACTGCAATAAAAGTTTATGGAAAGCCATCCCACTCTCTTGAATGTAGATGGGAGTATATTATATAGAATTAGTGATGGCATAGTAAAAACATTTGACAGTGTTTTAATAAAATAAAAAGTTGGATTTTTATTTAAAATGACCATTTGTAGTTTACCCACTAATTTATGTATTTTCCCCCTAAAATATGCCTCGCTTCAAAAATTTACTTTAAAAAGTTATTAAGAAGAGTGAATCTATACTGCTTACAACAAAAATCACTGAAAAAAATTAAATCGTAACTGAAAGCAAGGTTTTAAAATATGAGAATAAGTTTTTTTAATTAATATTTTTCAAAGTTTATATGCGTATAAAAATCGCTGTTCTAGACCATTTTGAAGCTATTTATTGAAAAATATATACATTTATGCCAGTCTCAATTTAAAGAAAAAAATGGGGATATTGAGTTCCTTTTAATCTATTTCAAATTTGTTAAACTTGCATATCATTTATAATTAAAAATAGTGACAATAAAAATAGTGATTTCAAAATAAGTAATAATAATAAGTTATCTTTGAGTTCTTAAATATATACTTCAGCTCTTTATTAATCTTTAAATCATTAAAATTTATGTTTTTAAAACTAACTTGTGTGATATTTTTTTAATATTCTTGTTTGGGATGAGTCAGTTAAAAATGTATTCATTGCTACAATTTCGATTAAGTAGTTTGTAGAATTTACAATTAATTTGGTAAAATTAAGAAAATAAACTTTGTATTTGTTTAAATAACTCTGTTATATTTAATATATCTTAGTAAAATAAAGAATGTGTGTATAGATAGGAATGTTTATTTTTAATTAATAATTAAAAAATTACTTGAATTCAAATTGTTTAAACATTTTTTGAGAAGTCATTTAAAGTTTTCACATTATTTGAAATTTAGTAGAGTAATTTGTACAATTTATAACTAGTGAGATGTAATTGAGAAGTTTCAGTCAATTTTAAAATAATAATTTACATTTAAAAGAAACTAAAATATTTTAATATTTTTCTTTGTAATCTCTTAGAGTTTTATAAAGCGATCTGGTTTAAAAATCAAGGTTAAGAATCAATTTTATAGTTTTTAATTAATGTGATGTAGTTCAAAAATTCTAGCACATGGTTGATAGACTTTTGAAATGTCTTTAATAAAATGGTAAGCGGAATTCAGTTTCGAACATTTTAAAATATCAATTTACATTGCTCTGAAAATAAATAATAATATTTTTATTGTTAAAGATCTATTATTAAGTTTTTTGTGTAAAAATTTAGGTTATATTGCGTAGTTCAAAGACTATTCGATTAATTTTTTTATATAAATGATAAAATTTGCTGATGAAAGAAACATTACTTAAATATTTAAACAAGTTAAAAAGAAAATAACATTTCTCCAGAAACTGAATTCGTCGAAAAACAAAACCTTAAAAACCTGACATTATCATCATTATTTTTCTTTGAATGAATTTTAAAACATTCGAATGAATTATTAAAAGGGATTTCTTAGGTTATTGATTTACAATTTATACACTAATTTAGCATGTTTGATAAAAGTAATAGCAAACAAAATGAAGAAAAAAAAATATCATCCGGTTATTTAATTTTTAGTAACCGATGCCCTTGTTTTTAGACAGGTGTAGATACTTCTCTTAAAAGAGGAAAATCTTCCAAATATTACTAATTTAGTAACCATTAGAAAAATTCCCTTCATTTTTTAGCTCCCACACTACGTTTGTAACGGAAAAAGTGGAAGCTTTTGTAAAGGCTATGTCCGTCTGTCCGTCACGCACTTTCAAAACCTTCAAGAAACCTTAAGCACCCCTTAATAAACTATTCTTTTAAGGTTATCAAAAGTCACGAGAAACATAAAAATATAACAGACAATATAAAATTTGCAGAAACATTTTCCACCATCACCAACCTAAAAACCATAGATTGGAGTAACGCGTTACTTGTAACAGTTACTTTTATTAGGTATAACGCCTATCGATTTTTCAGAAAGTAACTGTAACTTAGTTACTTTTAGCGGTAACGAAGTGACAAAAAAATTCTATACTTTTCCGTTACTTCTCACGCCGGATATTTTCGGCAGCTCTACGTACGGCTTAAATTTAATAATTTAAAATTTAACTTTTTAACTACGTTGAATTTTTGTTTTTATCTCTTTAGCTTCCACACTACGTTTATACGTAAAAAGTGAAAAGTGTTATAATCGTTCAGTCCGTCCGTCCGTCTGTCTGTCTGTCACCCACTTTCACAGAACGAACCGCAAGTCACACAAACAAGTGGGATACGTCATTTTGAAGCAAAAATTAGGTTAGGCTACATCCCAAATTTCATTAAAAAATTTTAATTAGAAGTATATTTAGTATTTAAATAACTAAAAATTTAATCCACATTGAACATGCAAATTCCATTTTTATTCAATATTTTCACTGTTGCCATTTCGTCAAACGTACAAGAAACTTTATTTAAAATTAAAATAAAACTCTTGAAAGAATATTTATGTAATATAATTTAGTTTGGATTGTTGTGATATCACAATAGAGTTCTTTTGACGGTTTATTATATATGTATGAGGAAGGATGCATAGAGAATTCTAACTTTGAATAAAAAATAAGCAAAAGTTCGCTTTTATTTTTTAAAGCATCAATTATACTAAGTATTTATTATTCTCTTTTTCGAAAAAAAGTTAATGAATATGGGAAATTGTGGCGACTAAAAGATATTTATTTAAAAAAAATATTGCATCATTATTCTTCGAATTTCAAACAAATTCAGCAAACGATAATGAGTAATTATTAATTTGCAAAAGAAGATTAATGAAAATAGTTAATTTTGGCGTTTAAAAGTTTGATTAGAAATAAATTATAAGCTAAATGCCCTGTTTGGCAAATTTCTTTCCGAGGTGTATAAACATTGCGTTTTTTGTTGAGCACAAATACTGTGTGAAAGCGGTTTAAGTGACATATTCTGTAACAAACCTACTTGTTTTTTCTGATGATAACTATTTCTTTTGTCCTGGTTCTCGTGGGAAAACTGTAAAATTGTTAAATTTAAATTAAGGTTGGTTTGATATAGTTACAGAGCCTGATTTCCGATTGCGTAAGCGGTAAACGTGCCCAGAACTCTTAATTCAAGGAGCCACTGAATTATTTTAGAAAAAATAAACACAGTTAAGGTTTTCAGGACTTTTTTTTTTAATTCTACCCTAACAAAATTTTCGCACGTTCTCATTTAAAAAATATTTCAAGAAATATTTATTTAAATCGAATCTATCAACCACATAATTAGGTTAGGTTGTACGTTTTCAGCTGTCTATTTATAGTCTTCATGGAGGTTCAACATCACCAAATTGCACCTCGAAATTTAAAAACCCTGGTCAAGTGACAAGGTCGACGAGCGGGCACCCCAGCAAACCAGTGGCGAAATTGTACGTTTGTTCGGGACTTACGACTGTACAGATTTTTCGGATTTAACGTCCATATTTAACGTAAGTCGTGGTGTACTCAGGACCAATACAGACAAACACGCAACGTAAAAATCCATATCCATATGCCAGGAGTCGAGCCCTAGTCTTTCTGACTGCCTGGCTAGTTCCCTGACTATGCAGCCGCCCAGTCGGAGCAGCACATTGAAATTATGTATAATTGTTTATTCTTATTTATTAAATGTTAAAAAGTTCGAGAGCGTGCAAGCGCCATCTACCAGAGACAAGAGGACTGTGTAAAAAATGAATAACATTAAACAATTCATGAATAAGAATAAACATTAATGAATAAGAATTTACGTTAGTGAATAAGAATAAACATTAATGCATAAAATCATTAATGAATAATAAACATTAATGAATAAGAATAAACATTAATGAATAAAAATAAACATTAATGAATAAAAATAAACATTAATGAATAAAAATAAACATTAATGAATAAAAACATTAATGAATAAAAATATTAATGAATAAAAACATTAATGAATAAAAACATTAATGAATAAAAACATTAATGAATAAGAATAAACATTAATTAATAATAATAAAAAATTAATAAATAATAATTAGCATTAATTAACTTTTTTACAAAATGCGTGTTCCAACTTTGTCAAACGATCAAGCAGACCGAGAGGTGCAGTGCTAAATTGACGATGACGCGGTGAAAGTCTATTAAACAGGAGCGAAATGGAGCGTTTCTGAACACTGGGATGTGACAGAAATTGCTTTTTTTTTTTTAAATATTACTATTTCCGTATATTTATAGCCGATTTCCGTGTAGGGTTTTTTAATATATGTGGGAATATAAAGTTTCCTTACACCGTAATTAAATTTTATTGAATAAAATAGGCAAAATTAGATTAAGTTTTTTACTTTCAATTACCTAATAGGAAATATATGGTAATGATAGATTGCGATAGGGTCAAAAATCCGAAATAGAGATTTTGTATTTATACACGTTTCGGAGGAGGTAAGTTCTAAAAAGTGGTTTTTTAAAAAAAAGTGGTTTTTGTGTAAAATAAAATGTTTGCAATGTTTTAATGTAATTAGGATATTGGCAATTTTTCCCACGAGGTTACAAAAAAAAACATAAAAAAGTAAATAAATATTTAAAAAATGGAATTTACAACCATCTTCGGCTTTTTTAAACGCAACAGCAATTTTTGCCGCATGATCACAGGCGCAATTTTATGTCAATTTTTAATTTCGCTCGCGACGGAAGGGATAACAAAAAAAAATCGTGTTTTAAAAGCATTATTTTTAATGGGGTTGTTTCACGTCGTGGAAGCAAAAGCTCCAACGGTTTGTTTTCTAAGAATATGTTAATTATTAATTTTTTTAAATGCCAACTTATTACTGTGCTGTTGATTGTTCAAAAAAATTTTTAAAGAAAGCTTGCATAGAAAAAAAGTTTCTATTCATCTATATCAGTCATTTTGAGAGTGAAACCGTAGCAACCGATGACATCGCAGTACGTTGAAAATGAAAACAAGAACATTACATCATGTGAAACATTCCCATTATGATTTTTTGACAGTAAACAGTAAATATTGAAAAATAACTCTCGAAACTCATTCAAGCGCATAACCATGAATTTAAAAAACATTAAGGGTTAATATACTTAAAATCACTTTTTGCCCTCATCGAAGAGAACAGCACAATTATTGAGAAAAAGGAAGTCGTTAAAAAGAACCAAAGATGTTTATTTTTTGAGGAAATGTTCTTGTTAAAATTCAATCAAGTATTTAACAAACTATTTGTCGCTATTTCCGCAAATACGTCGAAATAATTTGATAGCTTAAAAACAAAACAACACTAATGTACCGGGTGACCCAGCGGGTAGTGTTTGAAACAAATGAAAAAATAAAAACAAGTAAGAGACATGAGATAAATTTAATGACGTTTATTGAATGGATCTATTGGGCAATTTATGATAAAGAGGTTCGAAGTGCCCGCCATCTTTAACAAGGACAGCAGTTATGCGGTTCTCGAATACAACCATAATACTCCATACTCCTTACAAATACCTTCCTCATTCCTCCATACTCCTTTTGTTTGACCAATTCTTTTTGTGGGAAGCTTTTTTTAGCTTTTGTGAGAAGTTCCACAAAAAGAATTGGCCAAACAAAAGGAGTATGGCAGGAGTATGGAGGAAGGTATGGGTAAGGAGTATGGTTGGATTCGAGAACCGCCTATAACAGCTGTTCTTGTTAAATATGGCGGGCACTTCGAACCTCTTTATCATTAATTGCCCAATCTGTCCATTCAATAAACGTCATTAAATTCTTCTCATGTCTCTTATATGTTTTTATTTTTTCATTTGTTTCAAACACTACCCGCTGGGCCACCCGGTATATATATATATATATATATATATATAATATATATATATATAATATATATATATATATATATATATATTATATATATATAATATATATATATATATATATATATATATATATTAAATATATATATATATATTATATATATATATATATATATATATATATATATATATATATATATATATATATATATATATATATATATATATATATATATATATATATATATATATATAATATATATATATATATATATATATATATATATATATATTATATATATATATATATATATATATTAAAAACTGATATATAAGCAAGTTACACTAATTGTATTTTTCTTTTTGCTTACTTGTTTTACAGAAAACTGAAACATGCAAAAAATATTCTACTTCAAATGATTGAGGAATTATATTCTTGTTTAATCATCCGTAAATAAAGATCACTTATTAGATTAAACACTTTTTTTAAAAAAGAATATAAAACATGTTTGGAATTACAATGATTAGTCATTTGCTTTCGTTAATTTTTTTCATCCGTAATCATCGTAAATAAAGATCACTTATTAGATTAAACACTTTTTTTAAAAAAGAATATAAAACATGTTTGGAATTACATTGATTAGTCATTTGCTTTCGTTAATTTTTTTACACACCATTTAATTATTTTCTGTAAAGCAAATTTCTATTATACACTGTTTAGATGGAGTATAATTGACTCTTTTCATTTTTAAATATCTTCATTTCAAAATGACATTTTAATATCTTTAATGAAACTTAATTTTGACAAGTTTGCAACGTTCCATTGAAAATTGTTTTATAATTAAAGTAATTGCAATTGATAAGTGAATATGGAATTTAGAATAACTAAACGTACTGTCAGCCATGCGAAATTTCAAGTGGTTTAATATTTTCTTTTTGCAAACTTATGAACTGATACCCTTTATAAGCGAAATGGATATAGATTTTAAAGTAAGTAAAGTTTAAAAAGTTTGAGAGCTTTTTTATCAGCTTCTAATATACTTTCAGTACATTTCATCATTCTTCAATATATTTTTACTAAACCGATTTTTTTTTTTTTGTAATTTACTTAAATTCAGACTAAGACTTTTTACATCGCAGTAGTTTGATTAATAGTTAGATAATAAAACGAACTACTCTTAAAAAACACTGTTTTAATTTTTCAGAAAATGTTCTCAATAAAAACCTGTAGTTTCTTCTTTCTCCTCGTTCTTGGAGTTTCGGCAGAAGAATCCTCCAACAAAGAAACACCCAAGACAGTCCAAACTTCCCTAAACGCAAAAAAACTCACGAAACTTTCAGAATTCTTCATTGGAGACTTACTACGCACTGATCCACTGGAAGAACAACTGGAAACGTCCAGCACAGTAGATCATCCGATCGCGGCCAAACCTCAAAATGTGCTAACGAAAGACATGGACAACATGGCCGAAAGCAGCAGAGTGGACAGCAACTACAACACCCATTCCCTTGAAGAACGAATTGGTGGTAGATCTGGACCCATTCCAAACGAAAAATACGTTTCCGAAGACGACATGGCTTCGAGAAGGTTTTCCAGAGCTGGTGAGTACCCGAGACATAAACCTAAATGTAAGAAACACCACCACCACGAGAGCAGCGAAGAAGAGGAGTATTCTAAAGATGAAAGATCCCCAGTAGCCAGTCCCACCAGAGACTACAGGACCACTCCGAGCAGTTACTATCACCATCCCGAGCCCGAAGAAGAACACTACACTTCCTCGCATGGGTCGAGTCTGCCCTCGAGGTCGAAAAGTTTCGATTCCAACTCGCAGTCCAAGTCCGGAAAGAGCTATTCCACCTCCAAAAGCTATTCCGGTCCGTCCAAGTCGCAGAACCGTCCAGAGAAGGTTCACGTGTTCGATAACAGAAAACCATCGCACGACAGGGATTACCATCATCAGGGTCATGGTAATGGTAATGGAGGCATCGTGGTTCACAAGGTTAGAGACACTTCGGACAGTGAGGAAGAACCTTACTCTGATGAAGGGCCGCATCGCAAACCGAATGCACATTCCCCTGCTCAACCAGAGCGAGAGTACTATCAAGATTCGCCACCACAATCCCAAGGTTGGAAAAGACCGGGAACACCTTTCCGAGCATCGCATTCTCAAGGACAAGAATACAACCATCGGCCATCACCCTTCAGAGATTCGCCATTGAGAAAACCTACATTCACCGGTCCACCGTCCCATCAACCTCAAGGGTATTCTCAACATTCTCACGGCAGCGAGGAACCTGCAACTCACCACAGGGGAAATTTGCATTCATCGCAGCCTCAGGAAAACATCAGGCCACAATTTCACAATTCTCACCTGCAGTCCTCGCGACAAAGAAACATCAGGCCGCAACCAAGCCATAACACTCATCCTTCAGAGACAGGATATCGAAGCCCAGTACAAGAACATAAACGTCAAATAATAAGGCCATCAGAAGCAACAACATCAGATCAAGACTACAACCAAACTCCTCATTCGTTTAGCGGAGGAAATGGAAACTTCCCGGCTGGTTGGAAACATTCACCCGTTCCAACAACGCGGAAACATCACGCAGTTCAAGGTCGCAATCAAATTTCGATCACCAAAGCCGATTCCTCTCCTTCAGTTTCAAGATCTGTGTCCTTCTCTCAAAGCAAGACCTACGACGTGGAACCACAAAGCCGCACACCAGCGAAAGCAATGCCCAACCAACAGCAACCACGGATGTTTGGTGAACCCCAAAAGATGATAAATTCCCTGCTTCTCAACAGCGAGCAAGGTCGTGGATATGAAACACCCTTCAAGCCTTTCAATTCCGAACACCCCTCCAGTTTCTTCAGTGGACAAGTCCCTCTCAACGGACAACGCAACTTTAGACCTCTGTCTTTCCAGGGTCCACACCACGCTTTTGATGGATCTCATTCGAGTTACGATGGACCACAATACAATGGGCCACACCAACCTTACGATAGTCCAGATCAACCCTACGATGGTCCTGATCAACCCTACGATGGACCCAGTCAATCCTACGAGGATTCCACCAGTCAACAGGACGACGGATACTCCCATCACGACTCGCCTAAACAAGAGGGCGATGTCACAGGATACAAAGACCATTACCCGGACTCCAAGCCTCTGGAGATAGACGACGCGTTTTTCGAGAAATACGGAATCTCCAAAAACGCCAAGATCATAGTCGCGACCGCAGAACAACCCAACTTGTTTGTGGCAGACGGAACACATCTGAAAGAAGGTGGTGGTGGCGGTTCCAGCGGCGGGTACACAGATGAAGAATACCGCAACAGCAAACTAAACATCGAACAGGGTGGTAAACGAAAGCCACTATCGCCCATTTCCTCCGTGCCAGGATCATTTACAGAATTGGTGGATTCGAACCCTAAGTTCCTGAGGCAGTTTTCTGCAACCACCAGTCGACAATCAGTCACAGAAGACCCTAAAAAGGACCGAACCCGAGACGAGTTGGCATTCAAAAGTAGTCTCAGTGATCCCAAGGCTTTCGTCCAGGCGCAAGGTACGAGGGACATCGTACAGAAGCACGGGAATGGCGTCAGCAGGATAATTTACAACAAACCCACCAACTTGTCCAAGAAAGAAACAACCGAGGAAAGTGCCGAGTACGACTCGGCGAGCGAATCCCGCAAAGTGGCTGTTCTGCAAAAGCCAGAAGGTGACGCGAAAACAACGGAAAAACCCAAGGCATCTTAAAATAGCATAGACAATTGTCCACGTTTGTACTGTTAAAAATGGGTTCTCAAATTTGACAACATCACCGGTTCATAATAGCTCCAAATCAATGAGCTCCATACAACGTGGAGAGTGGACTTCCTTTATTACCCTGTAGTAAATTTCGTTCCCGTGGATGGAAGAATAGAAAAAGTTGAGCAAGAGGTTAAAAACACACAGAATATATGATGCGCGTATTGGTTACCCAACTAATATAGGATTATTTGACCTCTTCAGCAAAACTAGTATATGTGTATTGAGAACAGTGCTCCAAATGCATTGTTTTCTAATTTGAGATCATATATATGTTCCCATTTTTGAGAATGGATTAGAAAAAAATAAATCCGAGGCTATACTAAGGGTTATGTGAAGTGGGTGACAATCCACAGCAGTCTCAGCGAAATATTAGTAGATGGCAGCACTAGTTTGGGATAAAGTGTATTTCGCTGACGAGCGGATCAAGATAATGAAATTATTGAGAATATATGGCTTGAGAATCAAAGTATTGAGAGTATTACATACTTGAGAATCAAAGTACTGAGAATATTGCTTGATTATCAAAGTACTGAGAATATTTTTTGAAAATCAAAATATTGAGAATATTACTTGAGAATCAAAGTATTGAGAATATTCTTGCGTATCAAAGTATTGCGAATGTTTTTGAGAATATTTCTTTTCGCTGAGAATAAAATGAGAATACCTTATTATTAATTTTTGAGAGTTCCGTTTTTAACAGAGTGGTAGCTAAAAAAAAAAGTCTGACTGTTTATGAATATTAATGCAGTTCATTACAACTGCAGTGGATATATGTAACTGTACAGTATCAGAAGTAGCCAAAGGTAACTGAAAATACGTTACAAAATATTCTTCAACAAGCTTCGCAAACATAGCATTAAAAATGCACAATAAAAGAGCAATCTCTCTCGGTAATTAAATTTATAAAAAGTATCATTATTTTTTATTGGATTTGTGGTATTTTACATGCAAATACTAGTTTTAGAAGCCATATTAGTAAAAATATGCAAAATATACATTAAATAAAAGAATAATTACTGTATATCATAAAATATAGTTGCTATAATACTAATTGCCATATATAAATCACAGAGAGAGTGAAGAAGTTTGTAAATCTACATACAATATTTATATTATTTTTTTATTATTATGTATTGGCATTGTATCTATCATTGTATATATTTGTATGTGTTTTGCATAAAATAAATTTTTATTTTCTACCAAGAATACATTTTATTATTACGACATTGAAGATAAAAAAAAATTTCTTATACCGGGTGGGCATTTTTCATAATTAAATTACTATTGATTATTATACTATTGATTTATGTAGGTCAGAAGTAGGTAATCATCATACAAAATATACTTTTATAGTCTTTAGTGTGAAACTTGTTGTTTGCCTGCGATTAAAATATCAATATTAGGAGTAATGGAACTTATCTTCACTCTTAAGTCCTCTTCAACACTTGTTTTGCTTCTATGTTTATTTTTTATGTACAAGAGTTCAGAAAATCCCCTCTCACACAAGTAACTCGCAACAAATGGAATAAAAAGTAGCAGATCTAGCCGGAAGATCAAAGGGTACTAGGTTTTACATCCGATCCAGAAGTTAAAGATTTCTCTTTAAAATAATGTTAAAGTTTAAAATAATGAGTAATATGTTTGCTTGCTCACTGTTCATGAGTACAGAAGCTACTAATAGCATCATGTTGCACCATCCCCACCCCTAACCCGCGTACCACCTTGAACGGAAAAAAGACATACAGGGTGACGCAAATAAAAGTGGCCGTCATGGAGATAAGAATAAGATAGAATTGTTGCAAAGTCAAAAACCAACCCAAAAACAGGTTTGCTATGTGAAGCTATTGATCGCTTTAATATTAAGCCCAAACGCTTGGCGAATTATTTGCCGGTAACTATGCTATGGTTTCACAAGCTACTTGGTATGTAATATAAGCTGAAGGTTTGTGCAAAAAAAGTTCCCACTAGTGATTACTTCGGGCGTTATTTATCCTAGAGAATCTGACCTTTTTGTTTTTGTTGATTCTAGAAAAAAAAATATTGCATAAGGGGCATATATACGAGTGCTGTTTTTTTCAGTAACAAAAAGACGGGTCAAAAATACAAAAAAAAGATTTTTTTACCAAAAGTAATGTACAATACTGCTTATTTCTCCACATAATCATCTTGGCGATTAAGGCATTTGTTATACCTGTAAACAAGCTTTGAAATACCCTCTTCACATAAAATGTAGCCACCAATGATTGGAAGGGAGTTGTGACGGTTTCGTTTAAAAAAGTAAATTTGGAAGCTTTACGTCAATTTTTTTCTGTCCTCCAAGCCACTGCTAGTCCATAATTCACTTATGGTAAACCTTTGAGTTTCCCTAAACATTTGGTCAACTCGTTGAACAATACCGTCTGTATCGACAGACTTGCTTCCTTGGTCCCCTTCTTCGTGAATATCAGTATTGTTCAGCGAGTTAACCAAGTGTTTAGGGAAACTCGAAGGTTTACCATAAGTGAATTATTGATAAGCCTAGTGGCTTGGATTGTAGCGCTTCCAAGTGGAGGTGGAGCTCAAAGAAACCGTCCCAACTCCCTTCAAATCATTGGCGGCTACATTTTATGAAGAGGGTATTTCAAAGCTTGTTTACAGATATGACAAATGCTTTAATCGTCAAGGTGATTATATGGAGAAATAAGCACTATTGTACTTTACTTTTGGTAAAAAAATCTTTTTTGTATCTTGACCCGTCTTTATGTTACAGCCCATCGGATGTTGAAAAAAAAACAGCCCTCGTAATACGAACTAAGAGACTTCATATAATACGCAATCTAAACTCGTCAATAGTCCATAAGTAGCTCTATAATATGATGCTAATCCTATCCAACCAATACAAAATCAGGTTTGCCAAGTGAAGCGCTATCGCATTGCTTGAATAATTTTTATTTCGACATGAAGCCTTTCATAAGTATTCAATAGTCTTTCTCGCCAAGCATCTCAATTCATTCCTATCTCTACGCCGGGAGGGGGGGGGGGGGGCGCCGGCCCCACTTTTATTTGAGCCACCTTGTATAATTGCACTAGAGACACAAATTTCTTTCATTTCTTTTATTTATTCATGTTCCAAATAAATAAGATTTTTTTTTTAATTTTAAACTTTTACTTGGTCCCATGGTCTCTTCTCATGACCCCAAAGAAGCGCAAAATGAGGAAAAGATGACGCTCTTCGACTATGTCCTGACTACGCCACAAATGCCACAAAGGCAACAAATGCAACAAAACTTGGCGACTTGGCAGAGTCAGACACCATACTATTGCATCGCTTGGCGCTCTTGGTGGTCGCCAAATTTTGTTGCATTTGTTGCCTTTGTGGCGTTTGTTGTCGTAGTGAGGACGTAACCTTTCTTCAGTCTCCCGAGATCATCTTTTGGTAGGCGAGGTCTGGCTATATAGAACGTAGGCGTTTTGGTCGTCCTTTAGTTAAACTTTAGATGTTACGTGGCCTAGTCTCAATAACACGGCCTTATTTATTATTGTCTACCACGATACGTTTATACACTGCTCAAAACAATAGGGTACTTGACTTAAAAAAAATTATTGGCTTAAAATATTTTTATGCCAAAAAATATTAGACCCGTATTTTTTTTTTGTTTCAAATACCACATAAAAAGGGGGGGGGGGATGAAATTTAAAATTAGGATGAAAAATCACTCCCGAAAACGCTTTGTGACTGTCACGTGGTATCTATGATGTCACTAGTGACTATAAACAAACTTTGATACACCATTTTGAATCTACTTTAAGCAAATTTGAACTATCCGCTTCTGTAAAACCTCCACCCATTATCTATATAATTCTTATTTTAATAGTAGGTTAGATTAAAACCAGTTTAATTACAAACAAAAAAACATCACACCGATTTGTTTATACATACTAGTGACGTCGACCAAATAGATGTGTTTGTGATCACGTGACGTACCGATGGAAAATAAGCCATTTGGAAATGATTTTTATGAGTTATTTAAAGATTTATTTTGCAAAAAAATATATACGTTTGTTATATTTGGGTTCAAACTATAATTTAATTAATATTGGAAGGTATTTTAGCGATACTGTCAAGTACCCTATTAGGAGAGCACTTTGCGTACTTTTGTTTACCCTTTCAGTTCCAACTTCTTATTTTTTATTTTAAAAATCTAAAATTTGTGAAAAATATTCATTATGCATCCAAAATGAAATGGTAAAAAACAGGGGGGGAAATCTTAATTTTTGTAACTAAAATTTAAAGGGGGGGGGGGGGGAATTGGAATGACAACTTTTGAATAAATTATAACAATAATTTTTTCAAAAATTTATTTGTAAATAAAAAGGTAATATCAATTTTTAAACATCTAAGAATAAAAGCGTGAATAATTTAGGGTCCATTTATTTCATAAAAATTTTGGGAATTAATTTTATTTTACCATGTTTTTCATATTTTCATTTAGTTAAAACAAACATTATTTATTTCTTCAAAAGACACGATTCTTCCATATAACGATAAATAAGTGCGACCTCAACTTAGTAAAAAAAAAATCGGAAGCTGATGATACCAAATGGAATCATTGGGGGTGACAGGGTTTAAACCATGCGTTCCCCTAATTGTTTGGAGCAGTGTACGATGGCTAAGGCAAGGTTTTGGTTAGATATAGGTTGAATTAAATAGCACTAGAGCTATTCGAGGGCTGTTGACGAAGGGTGTCGCAATTTAAAGTGACATTCAAGTGACGAGTAGGAACCCAACGCAACTTTTAAAGGCAACATCATACGCGGCATCGGCACTTTAAAGCATATTTACGCCATCTTCACGGGATATTAGTCGTCAAAATCTTGGTTGCACAGGTCTCTTTTGTATGTCGTCAGTTATTTTAGCAATGTCGGGGCCCGAACCTGGAACCTTTCCCATGCAAGACAAGCGTCTAACCGACTAGGCCCGGCTTCACTCTAAACATATACACTGCTCAAAACAATTAGGGGAGTTCATGGTTTAAACTCTTTCACCCCCAATGATTCCATTTGAAATCGTCAGCTTGCGATTTTTTTCTCACTAAGTAGAGATCGCACTTATTTATCGTTAGATGGAAGAATCATGTCTTTTGAAGAATTAAAGAATGTTTGTTTTAATTAAATGAAAATATGAAAAACATGGTAAAATAAAATTCTCTCCCAAAAAATTTTATGAAATAAATTGACCCTAAATTCTTCATGCTTGCATTCTTAGATGTTTAAAAATTGATTTTAACTTTTTTTAACAACTAAAATTTATTTAAAATTATAGTTATTATTTATTCAAAAGTTATGCTTCCGATTTTTCCCCTTCAATTTTAGTTAAAAATTTACGATTTTTTTAAAAATGTTTTTTACCTTTTCATTCTGGATGCATAATGAATCTATTTCACAAATTTTTGATTTTCAGAATAAAAAATAAAACGTTGGAACTGAAAGAGTTAACAAAAGTACTCAAAGTGCTCCCCTAATTGTTTTGAGCTGTGTATTGGAGAATGGGGAGCCATGGCCATAAGGGAGACTTGGCCCACCTTTAAATTTTAGTATTTAAAAATATTTTAGCATTTTCTCAATAGATGGTAGTCAAAGCTACTGTTGTCAGCAGATAGCCACCTTAGTTTAATTGAGCTACTTTTTTGCATTGAGGAGAAAATAAAAAAAGAAAGTTTCTCACCCCAAAAAGTAAACATTTTAGACATAATTTGTAAGATTTTTTCAGAAAAACCAATTCAATTAAGTTTAAGTATATGGTATTTTTAAAATACTGTTATATTAAGGTTTTATTTTAGCTATAAAGTTTGTGCAATGAAGTAGGCTTCAAAGCACCATGTGTCATTCTTTACGAAATGTCTAGGTGGGGAGGGTTGGCCACTCTATGTAAGGGAGGGTTGGCCACTGGACCAAGGCTCCCTAAGTGAACTAGTTATGAAAATCTATACATAATGTTTATCAAATACACGGTTCATAATAACGTATGATTGTAACTTTATGAAGGTTATAGATTGATTATTATTTGTACTTGTTTAGAATAAAACGAAAACCTCAACTAAATTAAACTCATCATTTATGACCAAATATCAAACTTTTTCTGCAAAAATTATATAAGTTATTAATTCAAGTATAATAATACTCCAGATTAATATTAAGATGTTATCAGATTTTTTCTTTATGGGGGGAGGGGGACGAACGAGTAGCTTTGAAAGTGCGCTTTGACTTTGACTTTTACTTTATGCCCTTAAAATAAAAAAAAATCAAACTGAGGCTTATATCTTGTGTATTTTAATGTGTGTAAAAACTGAATAAAATATATTTAAATAAATATAAAAAATTATTTGTTACGAACAATATTAGAATTTTTAATTCATACAATACTAGAAAAATGTATTACTTTAAATATTAGGTAAACATGATTTTTAAATGAGTTCCAGAGTGTTTGAATTATAATATAATTTTTTTTGCATTTAATGTTTACAAAATTAATTTGAAATATTTCTTATTTTGCCCTTTAAAATTAGGCATTTTTTGCATGGGCCAAGTCTCCCTTACCATGGCCCAAGTCTCCCTTAATAAGGGAGACTTAGCCAAGTTTCTAGGTTTTAAAAAAACAATATATTTAAAAAAAGAAAAATGCATTATATATATTATCACTATTATATACTTGTTGCCAATAAAATTTCCTTTGATATGTGCTATCATACGAAATTTTTAGTGTAAAAATAAAATTTTTAAAAATAAAATTCTGAAACTATGGCCAAGGCTCCCCAGTCTCCAATACAACAGACCCTTATGCCCACATAGCATCGGCCGCCGATAGAGCCCTCTTCTCCACTCATCCCTGACCACATGGCCTCTTCTCATGAAAGAGCAAAGAAGCGCAAGATGAAAAAAGATGATGCTCTTCTTTCAGTCTCCCAAGATCGTCTTTTGGTTGGCGAGGGGTCCGGCTATAGTTCTTTTGGACTTCCTTTAGTTGAACCTTAGATTTAACCTGCACCAGTCCCATTAACACGGTGTTATTTATTAGAGGGATTTGTCCTTGTCTACTACTACCCGTTTATAGGATAGAATAGACAAGGACAGAATCCAGGATACAGTGGATTTCACTCTTTTTGCGGAGTGGGTAAAAGAAATAAAAGAAAACAATCTAAGTCCTACACTCTTAAAACGAACGGTTTTAACTCAGTCTGAGTTAATTTCCACTCCTTTCCGGTGCCGAAAATGCACTTCCCCTATAGGAGTGGATTTCACTCTTTTGTTTTAAGAGTGTACAAGACGCCTTAACTCTAAGCATATACAAGCCTACATTGCATCGTCCGCCGATCGAGACCCCCCCCCCCCTCTCTCCACTCATCCCTATCCACATGGCCTCTCTCATGACAGCCAAGAAGCGCAAGATGAAAAAAGATGTTCAGTCTCCCGAGATCATCTTTCGGAAGAGAAGGATGCTGGCAGGGGATGATCGACCTTCGTTCTGGCCTTCGGCGTCGGGGGAAGAAGGGTTCGATCCGTACTACCCCGTCTCCGAAGAAGAGGTGAGGAGTTTAGTTGTTCTGTAGTGCTGTTTGTTTTTTGTCGTTTGGTGTTTAGGATGAAGAGAAACTGAACCTTTTTATCTCTAAAAGAAAAGATCATGCCAATTTCTATTTTAATTATTGTTGTTCTTTCGTATTGTCGTTTCTTATTTTCTAACTATTATTTTCTAAAGAAAGAAATCAAATATTATTATTTGTATAAAAGTTTTTACATTTATTTTCGATATTTTTTTTATTTATCCTGAATTGTTATTTTGAACGTAAGGCCGGAAAAATTTCTTATTTTATTTTTTTTATAAAATGCTTTGAATAATATTGATTTGAATAATTTATTTTAAGATATTTTGTTTATTATAACTTTGCCCAGATCAAATATATAAACTAAACCTATAAAATGTATTTCAATTGTAGGATTATTTTCTAACTATTTTATCAAGAGAAATTTAAGGGTCTTTGTCTGGGAAAAGAGGCTTGAGAAACATGCGACTCTCATATTTTGATGAAACTTGCAGAAAGCAGTCGTAAAATGAAAAATATCATTGGTAAAAATGAATTTTGTGTGTAGCTTCATTCAATCTCAAAGGTTGAAAAATATGGTTTTTCCGTCTAAAACTGATTGGAACCCCACAGTTGTCACGATTATTTATTATCTGGGTCACACATACTGTATATACATTATTAAAATTATGGGACCACAGTGGATTCATCTACAAACTACATGCCAATTTACGCCTTTATTCCCAAATTTTGTGAGTTTTGGGTAGCTTTTAAAACAAAGAGTTAGCAAGATGATGCCCAAAATGTCTTAGCAAATAATTATTTCTTGGGAAAGGCGAAAGAGAAAGTTATAGTAAAAGTACCTACAATTTAAAAGGTTTTTTTTGTTATTTCTTTTAATACCATTTCATTTATATTTAATAATAAATTTATTTGATTTTAGTATTTTACGAGCAATCTTTCATTTTATAAAGTAAGATGCTATATTTGTAATTTTTATTATTTTTTTTTGAATTCTTAATCAGTTAACATTCTTAATTTTAAATTATTGCAACTTTTTATTTTATAAATGCTACAACTTTTTATTTACATAATATTTTATATTATGTCAAGAAAAACTATATTTTAAAGTAGGAATAACTTAAATATTTTCTATATTGTGAAAACATTAACTTCTGCGCGTACAATATTAGTTAAAAACCTTTTTTTGTAAAGATGTTATTAGATATTTTATAATTCTTTTTAAAGTATCCCAATTGAGAAAACTAACTTCATATACTTTCAAACATTAACATCAAAAAGTCCACTATAAACGTAATTCTAAAGATATAAATAATACAATTAAATTAAGTACTACTTACAAAAATATTATGATACGTATTTTAAAGTAACAATCCTGCAATACTTTAAAAAATTTGTCTAAATACACTCATGGGGCTGGGGAGCCCAATCGGTTAGGCATTCGCCTAGCATGCGGAAGGTCCCAGGTTCGGGTCCGGGCATCGCCAAAATAACTGCCGACCTATAAAACGGCCCGTGCAGCCAAAATCTCCGAAAAATAATACCCCGTGTGGAGGAAGTGCACGTTAAATATCATTCAAAGTCCTAACGCTTCGTACGTTGTCGCCCTTAACGGTTGCGGTGGGTGCCTATTCCGGTGTCGGCTCGTCACTTGACTGTGGTTCTAAAATACGACGCCCGTCTCCAATAGCCCTCGTGTATCTCTAGTGGTGCGACGGTAATTCAAACTAAAACTAAATACACTCATAAATTGTTAGCTAAAAACGCCAGTGCTACAAACTCTATTCAGCCGTATGGTATAAAAATAATAGGGTTAAAAAAATAATATGGAAAACAGACCTCTTCTTCGGAGTTCTGCTGACGCTGTTATTTTTTAGTAGAGGGCGGTTGAAAGGGTACGGTGCTATTTTTGCGAAGCCCTCAGGCAAATAAATAACGGCAAGCTCTCTGAGGGCTTGTTGTGATATGGTTAGACAGGATGGTATTAAATGATGATGATGTCGTGTCCATGGATAAAGATTATGTGGGACCAAAGGTCTCATAGACTGCTTCAGCAATCTGCAGACAGTGGTCCTCATAAAGGTCTTCGTAGGGCGAGTTGGTGATTTGCTGCAATTTTGCCAGGATGGCTGGACAAGAGAAAAGATGTTTTGGATCCAGTTCCGAGTCGGGGCAGTTTCTGCAGCTGGAGTATTTTCTAGTTCCATCTTTTTGGATTTCCATCCCTCTGAAGTGGCCTGTCCTTAATCTAGTTAGGGTGGTCGCAGTTACCCTATTGGTGTTTAATTCGCAGATTTGGTGTTTAATTTTAACACTTCTGCTGTTAAATTTGTCGACGAAAACGAGTCTGTTGATATCCTGGCAAAAGAAGCAAGAAAACTCAACAATGACGTCTTCCCCAAACCACTCTTAATGGTATTAAATAAACGTACGATATGACATCGAGTGGAATCGAAAATTAGGGGTTATTATATCACACCTGCATTTCTAAATAGAACTAGTGGACTGCACCATGGTCTACTCAACCCAACTATTATCAGGTCACAGGAGCTCTTCGTGACGTCACGCTATCCATCCATTTCGGATTGCCGGTCGGCTTTTATGAAGAAAAAGTAAAAAATCTATTCGTGCACGACCGGCTATATTTTCTCGTTTCCGAACATTTCGTACTTCGCTTTCGGAACAACCGAAAACTCGAACCGGCCGGATTGCGTGACGTCACAAATAACTTGTCAGGCCTTATTAGTTGAGTCGGCCGTGGCTAAGTGACGAGCCAACTCCTGATAGGCACAGAACGCAACTTTTAAGGGCTACATCGTACGCGTCGTCGGGACTTCGAAGCATATTTGACGTGCACTCCCTCTATATGGGTATTAATCGTCAGCCTCATTTTGGTGCTGCAATGACCTTTATAGGTCGGCAGTTATTTTTGACAATATCCGGGACCGAACCTGTGACCTTTCGCATAAGAGGCATGTGCCTTACCGACTATAGGCTTTCCGGCTCCCAGCTTTACCAGAATAATAACCTTCATGAAAGCGGGTTACTATTCCCCACAGTTGGCACGACTCTGTCTACATTTGTAAAGCTATTATCTAGTGTCTTCAGTTAATACAAAAGTAAGTTTTATTTTTTAAAAAAATATCAGTTACATTTTTAGCAAACGAAAGAAGAGGGCTCGTAAATCCAGCCAATGTGTTACACGCAAAATAAGACACGCTTCAGCATTTGTTAAAATGTATCTACCAATAAACAAGGGTCTTATTTAGAAAGCTGAGGAGGTAGAAAGGTAAATTTGTCTAAAGAGAAACAAGCAAGTCAAAAATGTATTTTCTGCAAATTTAATATAGGCTAGCAACATACTTGGCAGATTTGTAGATATTATCATAACTGTAATCAAAATTCATAGTTGATGACACTTTTAAAAATTTCGTGCTGGTTTCACCATAATAATGGTTCCTCTGCTGCAACGGCTGTGTGGTGAAATGTTTCATAATATTTTTGGTATTTGGCTAACCATTTTTAGGAAACAAAACCCGAGAAATAATTCAATCGAATATGGCTAAACATTTCACCAAACAGTCGTTGCAGCTACTAGGGACTATACTTTTGGTGAAACCAAGTGCCAAATTTTAAAAATTTTGATTAAGAGGGAATGGGCGTGCTGGACAAAGGGTCTCCAAAGCAAAGTGCATCAGTGTTAATCCTTTGGAGAAAAAACTATTTTCTCTGTTACATTTCTCTGGCTGTATTGAATATTTTTACAAGCGGATTTTTTTATGTGATAAATGTAGCTGACTTACAGGTCCCGACCTTCCCAATTTTTGAAATTGGTTCGAATATTTTTTTTTAATTTTCAATAAATAATTTTACCTAAAATATTCGAAGCAATTTCAAAAAGTGGGAAGATAGAGACCTGTAAGTTATCTACATTTATTATTTTAAAAAAAAACGTTTGTAAAAAATATTCAATACAGCCGGAGAAATGTACTGGCAGAGAAAATAGTTTTTTCTTCATAGGATTAACACTGAGGCACTTGAGTTTGGGGACCCGTGGTCCAGTGCCCATTCCCCCTTAAGATGCATTTTGAAGAGTAAGAAACTTAACGCTTTGGATTAGTTAAGAATATAACTTATTGAGATACAACTACGCAGAAAAATAAGATATTTTTTTAAGACCCCCAGATCTGCAATACCATGACTACCATGGTATTGCAGAGACACGCTATGCAATACCACGACTTTCATGTCTTGAAACAGTGCAAGCCTACATAAAACAAGATAGATGAATGAATTTTCCAGTGATTTAACCACCTTTTAACTTTAAACTTCTCCTGAAAGAAAACACTTAAAATTTGAAAATTTTTGACTGGACTTCGTTAGAAATAAAAAAAAAATTAATACCCCAAGAGCAAGACTTTCTTAACCATCAAAAACGCCGTTTCTGTGCTGTCTATAATTTGAATGACTTTCAGCATTGGGAACAGTGCAAGACGACACCAAGCAAAATATATGAACTAATTTTTTAATGATTTAATTTCTCTTGAAAGAAAACACTTAAAATGTTAAAATATTTGCAGGACTTCGTAGAAAAATGTAAGATGTTCTTAAGGGGGAATGGGCGCGCTGGACCGCGGTCTCCAAACTCAAGTGCCTCAGTGTTAATCCTATGGCGAAAAAACTATTTTCTCTGCCACATTTCTCCGGCTGTATTGAATATTTTTACAAACAGTTTTTTTTAAATAATAAATGTAGATAATTTACAAGTCTCTATCTTCCCACTATCTGAAATTGCTTCGAATATTTTGTGTAAAATTATTTATTGAAAATTAAAAAATATATACGAACCAATTTCAAAAAGTGAGAAGGTCGGGACCTGTAAGTCAGCTACATTTATCACATAAAAAATCCGCTTGTAAAAATATTCAATACAGCCGGAGAAATGTGGCAGAGAAAATATTTTTTTTTCTCCATTGGATCGTTTAACACTAATGCACTTTGCTTTGGAGACTCGCGATCCAGCGCGCCCATTCCCCCTTAAGACCTTGGTCATTAAAAACGCTTTTTCCGAAGCTGTCTATCATTTCAAACGAGACACATGCTGCCGAGGCTGTTTGTTTACAGGATGAATCAACCATTAGGGTCGGAAGCGCTAAGCTAAATGCAGACTCGATTGCTAACTTTAAACTTGTTCCGATGCCAAATGCTTTGAACTAACAGCTGGGATGCAAAACCAAATATTTGAATATACAGGAATACATACAATGGGTCTGTACGGGATTTTAACTCAAGTGCTGGCGAATTTTTGGTTTTGAAATTTGTTAAATTTAAATTATTAGATTCGAATATTTAGTAACGTCGTTTTATTATATTTAAAAGGCAATGCTAAATTTTTAAACTAACAGCTGATATGCAAAACCAGATGTTTTAATGTAAAATCGTATACCAAATTTGAATTCCGTAGCTCGTTTTGTTCGATCTGTAGAGTGGATGCAGTCAGACAGATGGACCAATGTTCAAACACCACTTTTTCAGAATCAGCACCCTCCAAAACGTATAAAAAAACATAAAATCTCCTATTTGGATTATAGACTCCCATTGAAATACCTTCATTGCCCTATATTTCATAATAGGTAATTGAAGAAAAAATATACGATTTGAATTTAAAATTTAAAGTAAAGTTAGAAAATTTTATACCACATTGAAGCACTTGAATTTTGTTCTTATATGTTGAATAACATTGTAATATTAGATGCCTTGAGCTGTTGACCAATAACTGATAGAAGGTAGAATTTATGTATAACAACATATTCAAAATAATATAAATGTCAAAAAGTTCCATTTGGATGCAAAAAACAATGCGACACCGCTAATCTTTTTACTTTTTTCTCAACTACTTGCTGCTTGGATTGGTACTGCCCGGATTGGATCTTCCAAACTTGGGGTATATTTGTTTAAAGCTATCTAAACTTGAAAAAGCCAGAAACGACATTTTTTTGACACGTTACGACATTTTTTTTACAGTGAATCTTAAACTGTTGGATAAAATCATTTATGTTCAGAATTTTAGAGAACTTGAATTGTAGATAAATTTTCAAGTCGAGATTAAAGCGGTTCTCAGACTTGACAACGTAATGGCTGGAAGTCTTTTGTTCAGAGAGAGAAGTCAAATTTAACAAAATCCTAGTCTACATAATTACTCGTTCATGTAAAGCAGGACACATTTATTTCTAAAACAAGATTGCCAAAAATTGCTAATTTCGCCAAAGGTTTCCATAATACTAATTTGTCGGTGTTACCATATTTGGTGTAAAATGGCGGGCACGATTCTTTAGGTAACCCAGATTGATGTATGACGATGTCTAAGAATTAATATGAAACATGTTTGGAGAATTTGGTGGTATTTGCTACAATATATCATGACAGTAGAGGTGAAACTTACTAGATTGCTGAATACTTCTTCGAAATGCATTCTCTCTCCATAAACATGTTTGCGTGAGCAGCAGAAATTAACTACTCAACTGTATTTGATCTTAAATATATCCGGGTCATATTTTTTTATTATGAAATGCATTTTTCAGGGGGCTATGAGAAAGTCTTAAAGCAGGAGATCCTGTATCAATCAGGCGTCCACTTTTTTTAAAAAAAAATACGTGATATTAGAATGGGATTAGATTAATATCCTGATGGGTGTGTGACCAGTGTAGAGGGGATCAATTCATAAACAAAATATACATATAACAATCACCATTATTAAGGGTACACCCGTGTAACTCCGGGTTTATAAAGCTAGTTGTTTATAAGATACTGCTTTAGTAAAAGATACTGCTTTACAAAACATGCTTCAAAAAATTACTTTCATCTGTTTTTCAACCACTTGAAATTGAAGATTCAAATATGAGATAACCAACTGTGGATATTATCAATCAAAAGGAGTCTAGGACGCTCCCAAAGTGCCCCGACTTTAGAGTGAAAAGAATATTGTGTCTTGGCAAACTCGCAATCTGCCTGTTCTCTCGCTGTGTTTGGAGTTAAAAATGTTCGCCAGTGAGGAGGGGGGCTTGAGGGGGCGTAGCAGACAATTTTGGAGATGTGAAGCAAAATAATTACATTGTGTTCAACATCAGCTCTACAATTTTATATTAAAGAATTCTGCTTAGATGAATTTCATAAAACTTACAGCGCTGTTTCCGACGAGTTGGATTTGTTTTCGGTGCCTTTTTAAGGTTTTTAAAGCTAACTGCCTTAGGAGTTTTTCGTTGAAATTTTGCCTCTTTTTGGTTCTGTAATGTTCATCTAAAACAAACAAATAATTTTTGGAATAACGTAGGACGGACATTTTTTTAGAAAATCTATACGCTTCCACTTTTTAAAATCAACCTAGCCACATTCTACTAAAAATAGTGGATGTTATAAAATGCTTCGTTGAAGTTTGAGCATCACAGCTTCCAATATAATTTTTAATACAGTAATCCTGATCAATCGTAGTTTAGTCCAAATACATTTTTCAGCTTTCAGTAGTAAATAAATGACCTTTCCATTACAATAAGATATGCTATAAAGCATATGGATTCAAAAAACTTATGCACTTAACAACCAAAGTGCAAACGCATTAGTAAAGTCCCGAGTACCATTGGCAGGCCCTGATCTACCATTAGACCCAGGCTACACTCTTAAAACCAAAAGAGTGAAATCCATCCTAAGGGAATGCACGGCAGGAAGGATGAAATTTAGTTTAAACCCTACTTTATTTTCAAGTGTGGGCCAATTGTAGTTTGATCCCATTGACCTTTAACGTGATGGTTGATCATGCATTGACTAACGTGATTGGTTTGATTGAATTTATAAGGAAACCGATAAATGGTAGCAAAAATTGATCATCGGCAATAGCACGCTACAGTCATCGTCACCATACACGGCATCGTCACCATACACGGCATTTACCGCAAAGGGGCCCCCGAAATTCGTCGTGCCTATAGTTAAGTAACTAAGTTTTCCCAGATCAGGCCCTGACCATTGCTCAGTATGGCTTGTACTGGTATTGTCTTCCCTTGGTACTGGATTAGGCCCCTGAACTTGTGCCAGGCGAGTTTTAAAAGATTCGAAAACATTAACCGTAAGAAAATACACCTGCTCTGCTTCAAGAACCCAACCACCGGGCAATGTGGAACGCGGCAAGATCTCCAGTTCCTCATCTCTGACGCAAAAAGACGGCGGCACATACCTGGCGTCATCGGGCGTTTGTTAGTACCGAAGGCTCGGTCGCACGGGCCGGGTTGTACTTTACTGACAACAGTGGGAAATTATCGCGTGTGTACATAGTTAGTGAGCGACCTTCAAGATGGCCACTGGGATTATCGCAGTCGCGCTGAACCGAGATGCTCCGACCACCCCTTGGGGGTTCAGGCTCCACGGAGGGAAGGACATTGGATTCCCACTGGTCATACAAAGGGTGAGTGTTTTTGATGCAATACAGTTTGAGTGTTGGAAATACAGTTTGAGAGTTGAAAAATAGTTTGAGTGCTGTAAATACATTTTGATTGCTGTCGAAACCTACTATAGTCAGAGGATCAGTCCAGACTTCAGTACTACAGAAGCCACAAGGTCACACTAAAGTGGTATCAATGTGTGCCCACTTGGTTAGTTGTGGACCTTACCAGTATGGGGAGCTGAAAGCAACGACGTCTTTATTTTTAAACAAACTACATGGGCCCACCTGGGCTACAATACATAGGCGCACTTTTAGTATTTTAACCCACTAACAGTTATCTCTATGGAAACTATTCCAAATAAGCAACGGTTAAGTTTCTTTCGATACGATATTTTCAAATTAACAATTAATAGTTATTTAAGCAACTAGTGCCGAAAATAATACTTTATTAAGCGAGTGGCTTTTATTTCACGAGACCGTAGGTCGAGTGAAATAATGACAAGACCTTAATAAAGTATTATTTGGCACGTGCTTGCTTACAATATTTTTTATAATAACGTGCAAAAAAGTATTTCTACCAATGAGTGATTTTCATGACATCATTTAGTTTCCATGGCGATATTTGTTTGGCGTGAAATTTGTGTTCTTACTTTTGTCATATTTAATTTCCTTTAATAATTTTTGTAGTACTTGCAGTTTCCATGGAGATATTAGAAAATGCAAAAGTAATAAACCAATAGAAATAAATGAGTTTCATGACATCATTTAGTTTCCATAGAGATATTCATGACATTTTGTTTTTCTACCAATCAGAAACTCTTATTTAGTTTACCGCACTAGTGCCGAAAGTAGTACTTTCGGCACTGTCTGTGACACGTAAAGTGTCATTTTCGCAACGATTTATGAATGAATATGATATAAAAAAAGTGAACTTTTTTGCACGTTGTTATAAAACATAATTTAACATTTAAGTTAGTATATCCAACTAATAATTAATACTTTGTCCTATATGCATTTTGATTACACTGGCTTCATACGGGTAGCCCATAAATCGGGAATATTCCTGCTGTTAGAAAGAATTTAACTGTTCCCGTAGCATTATATTGTTGCTTTTACAGTAAAAATTGCGTGTAAATACGGTTGTTTGACCTTATTGTGTCCACAGCGGTTTTTTGACACTTGCAACAGAGGTGATTTACATTTAAGTGGATTTCTATTACTTGACCATATTGATTATGTAGTGTTGTCGAAGTATTGAGTTGATCGAAGTTCAAGTTGCTTCGGTATTATACGTACATATTTGTTGTAATCTAGCCAAAACCAAACTTTGACTATTAATTTTAATTAGAACTCTTTCGTTTTTGTACCTTTCGTTCTTGTCTAGAGATTGAGAATCGCAGGTGAGTCGTTGTAAAATTGTAAATCTTTGCAAACCATATTAAAGACCTGTGGTGTGGAATACGGACTTTCTTAATAACCGAAATTATCAAACTCTCAAGAAAGCTATGCACTTAATATTAATGGTTGATTGCTACCAAAAGTAGTAATGCAGTAGCAAATCAGCGCCATCTAGCCTGAATGTTATCTGAGATTGCGTGTGTGGCGGACCACTTACCTTTATATAACAGAATCGGTAAATGAAAAAAAGGGGTCAAGTTCATTAGATAATTTCTGTCTACTCTTTTCCCTTACAATATTTTAGAAAAGAAGCAGCTTGTCTGGAAAATTTTCTGTAGATTAGAACTATTTTTTTAATTTACGAGTTTGATTATAAAGTTACAATTCAGAACGAAGTTCATACATTACAAATTTCGGTTGTATTACGCAAAACGAATGATTTAATAACCGACTTGAAACTCTTAGTTCAGTCAAAAAACAAACTGACTTTTACTGAACTAAGAGTTCCGAAAACTGTTTGTAGACTTGACCCATTTTTTTACTAAGCGATTAAATTATAAAGTTGTAATTTAGAAAGATCGAAGTTCTTTGCATACACATTATAAATATCAGTAGTATTACGCAAAAAAAAAGAATGAGTCGCAACCGTCTTGCAACTCTTTGCTCCGTCAAAGAACAATGAAGTCTTGCCTTTCTTCAATGGATTATATTTAGACATAGTTCCCTCCTCTCAGCAGGTGGTGTTCCAGACCTTCACGGTCGCAGTTAAGGTTAACATTGCAAATAGGTTACTTAGCATTGCGAATGATTGCTTAATAGATCTAGACATCCAGATATGCCCCACTTAGTGAACACAAACATTGCATAAGTTGTTTTTAGATTATTTATACTGATCATATTTTGAAATTAACGCAGATAATAAGGATTATCAATTAAAACTCAGACACGTTTGTTGAAGTTCATAAATAAAGCATTACATTAAAAAAATATATCTGTAACTTTGCGTGTGCTACATGAGAAGATGTTTTTTCGTGCTCAGTCTGAGTTGTGTACCATTTTAAAAAAGGTTGGCCTCTTGACTTCTCACTGAAACATATAAATTTCTACTGAATAAACTATTTGCGCAAATAATCAATTTTTTTCATGAGTCTTCTCAAATAAACAGCTGTTTTTAAAATAGCTGCACTCAACCCAAGTAACAGGCGATATTGTGCTATCGTCACTTATAAAAGTAGAATCGATTTTACAATATCATTATTATATCAAACAAATATCGGAAGATACACTCTTAAAACAAAAGAGTGAAATCCACTCCTATAGGGGAAGTGCATTTTCGGCACCGGAAAGGAGTGGAAATTAACTCAGACTGAGTTAAAACCGCTCGTTTTAAGAGTGTATGACGTAGATTGTTTTCTTTTATTTCTTTTACCCACTCTGCAAAAAGAGTGAAATCCAATCCTATAGGGGAAGTGCATTTTCAGCACGGAAAGGAGTAGAAATTAACTCAGACTGAGTTAAAACCACTCGTTTGTTTTAAGAGTGTAGTATCTTACTATATTTCAAGCTACTAGCAAATTAAGTAGTTTTTAAATGAGATGAATTTGTACAGAAAATGTAATTTTGTGTTTATTTCCAATATCATTATTTACTTTCCAAAGTTATCTTTAGCAAAACAATTTTCGTTATTTTTCTGCACGTTATTTCTTACTTCGAATCACATGAAATTGATTCGAACAAATTCATTCCCTTATAAGTTTTTTTAAAGGATTAATACATGTCGTTTTACGAAACGAAAATTGCATTTATCGGTGCTTCTGAATTATTGGATAATAGCTAAGGTTAAAAAATTAATTCAGTTATGTCGATGTATCAAAAGAAGTCATTTAGAAATGTAGTAGTTTATGTTGTTAAAACCTAGCTGCGTTCCATCTAAAGGATCTGTTAATTTATGAAACATTAATAAAATTATCAACTAAAAGTGCACAGTTTAAAGAAACACAACCAAAGAACAGGAAACAACTTTTTATTGAAAAAGCACAGTAGAACATATAATTGCACATATAAACTGTGGCTGAAAATTTTCTAATCGATAAAAACTTCCGAAATAATTGATTCTACAAATTTCACAGGTGTGATTTTTTTTAAGAAACAGTCATATATACCAAAACATTCTTTAAATTCACGCATGCCTCAAATTGAAGAGTTCAGGCGGCGACAAGTTAAATTTAGTAAAGTTTGCCAAACGAAATAAGACATCAGAATACAATGCAAATCCACTGTTTAAAATCACTAAAAACACTTTTTTTTCTTTCTTTTAAAAAATCATTCATCTTTAAAACAACTGCATCGATAGAAAAGAAATATCAAGAACGTATACTTAGTTCTTTTTAAAGAACTTTTTAATACGACTGAACCTCTTTTTAAAGCTATTCCACTTTTTGCACTTATTTCTTATAGAGGAATGCTCCTCTTCAGGCTCGCTATGTTGCACTTCAAAGTTTGAGGTGTTTACATCTGCAACATTTAAGTCTGTATTTGGCTCCAATTCTTCACTATCTGTATCAGCCAAAGTGCTTGTGAATGCCACTTTTGCTCTATGTGTCCTGTACCGGTTCACTTGGCGTTGGAAGAACTTTCCTGAGCCATTACGGATGACATCGGCGAACCTTTTGACCTTTTGAACTTGGGGAACTGAAATGGCTTCAGGAACATCACCGTCCCTAACTTCGAAGTCTGCAATATTTATTCCCAAATTTGCTTTCATTTGGCTGTTACTTTCAGGCTCATCTTGCTGCATTTTAAGATTTGGAATATTTTCTTCAACAACAATTTCTCCAGTATTTTCAACATCTTCAGCGTCGATTCCAAAATTCTCCTTGTGCTCTGTTTCAGCAATAGAATCCAAGGTGCTGTAGAATGCCAATTTGGCTTTATATTTTCTGTGCCGTTTGGCATGCTTTTTCAGAAAACTTTTGGAGATTTTGGGCAAATCAAATGCGATTGTTTCAATCTTTTGAATCGTTGGCGACTGGAGCGGAACTTCAACAAAATTTGGTTCAGGAACAACACTGTCACTACCTTCGATGTTTGCAAAATTGGCCTTTATTTGTTCATGTTCGTTATTTTTAGGCACTTCATACTGGTTTTTAAGATTTGGAATATTTTCTTCGGCAACAATTTCGCCACTTTTTTCAACATGTTCAGCGTTTATTCCAAAATTCTCCTTGTGCTTGTTTTCAGGCTCGCTATGATGTATTTTAAGATTGGGAATGTTTACTTCAGCAACAACATCGCCACTCCCTTTGACATCTGTAACACTTTTTCCAAGATTAGCCTCAATTTCTTCGTACTCTCTTTCAGCAATAGAATCCAAGGTGTTGAAGAATGCCAATTTGGCTTTATATTTCATGTGCCGTTTGGCATGCCATTTCAGAAAACTTTTGGAAAGTTTGGGAAAATCAAAGGCGATTGTTTCAATATGTTTAATCATTGGTGACTGAGTCAAAGAAATGACTTCAAAAAAAATTGGTTCAATGACCTCTACTAAGTCTTTTTCTGCCTTGTTTTGTTCTTCTGCCATAGCCACAAAATAATTGTAAATAATGGCCAATATCAAAAGGCCGATGTCGCCAGCATATCCTGCTTTGGCAAAAGTAGCGAGAGCAACCATTTTGAGAATGATAAATATATATTTGTCATTCATTTTTTAGCTTTTATTTGAGACACAACTAAGAAATGAAATTATAAGTGAATGATGGATCTTTTCTGTGATTTCTTTTGAGCATTGTTACTTTTATATCTTTGTTGTAGTTAAAAATAAAAATTAACTCAATTCTAAAGTATTGTTAAACATTTAAGTTTTAACTTGCATTGTTGCTGCAAACAACTTTGTTTTGTACAAAACACATGTTAAACGAAACTTGCATTGTTTCGATTTCATTTTATCTATGTCCTAGATAGTGATGTAAAAGGCCCAACCATTTATAAGTTGAAGAGAAAATGCCCGAAATCCAAAATGCCCGGGCTTTCATGAATTTCTGAGAAATATTCAATTATTTCTGTGAAATATTGATTGCAACTTATTACTTTGTAATAAAAAAACTTATTTATACTACATTCTAAATAATATAATAACTTATTTATAATAAAAAAAACCTATTTATATTCTTTATATACAATATTCTAATCTAGATGAATACGTTCCTTTACAATATTTTTTTGAACGGCAACTCCCCTTCTCATTTAAAGTACAAAATATTCCTTACATGTCCTCTTTTCTACCATTTTGTAAGGATGCTAATATAATAGATTCAGAAAGCAGTTGCATAATAAATTTAATTTTAGCCACAAAACTTCTGCTTTAACTTTATTGTATTGTTTATTAATTAATAGTTTTCATTTTTAAGTCATAAAAAATATATACACTGAAATAATTTAGACATAAATCCTCTTATTTAGGGCATTTAAATATGCTTTGGGCACATGCACTAATGAGTTAATACGTCAAATTGCGGTGAAACTTTACTCCAACTTTATGGAGCAATGTTACACCAAATTTAGTAACGTTACACAAATAAGAAGTATTCCATAAGACTGGTTAGAAGCCTAGCTGCCTCCACTTTCATTGAGTAACGTTACTCCTCAAAATAAGAGTTAACTTTTTATTGGTGCAACTCTTCTTAATTTTGGTGTCACGTTACTTCATAAAACTGGAATCAGCTAGGCTAAAACGAGTATTATGTAGTAATGTTACACAACAACTTTTACATTGTACCTTCACTGTAGAAACACGCTGCGTTACGTTACTCCGTAAAAATGGTGGAATCCTAGCTCCTTCCACTTTTATGTAGTAACGCCCATAGACCTAATGCATTAGTTTTGGAATCACACTTTCCGCAGAAGTATTGTGCACATGTTACTCAATCGCTTTACCACGGTTATGGAGCAATGTTACACACGAATTTCAGTAAGTAACACAAGCTAGAGAAGTACTCCATAAACTGGTAGAGCCTAGCTGCTCACTTTATTGACGTAACGTTCCCAGTGAATATGTGCAAATTAATTTTGGTGTCACGTACTTCAAAAACTGGAATCAGCAGCTAAAACGAGTATTATGTAGAAGTTTACACAACAATTTTTACATGTACCTTCACTGTAGAAACACCTGCGGTACGTTACTCCGTAAAATGTGGATCCTAGCTCTTCCACTTTTAGTAGTAACGCCCATAGAGCTATGCTAGTTTGGAATCACACTTTCGCAGAAGTATGCTCTGCATGTATCCATTTCACCAGGTATGGAATCGTCATAACATCGATTTGAAACAAAATTGAAACGAAAATATCATCCGGTTATTTAAGTATTATTTGACAAAGTTTTAAAATAGTGTCGCCATCTGCTGTATATTTTAGGCATTTTTGAACTTCAAAAATATAGAATTAAATAACTAGATAACATTTTCGTTTCAAATTGGTTTCATTTCGATGTTGTGTTGATTCCATACCTGGGGAAAAAGAGCTAACATGGCAGAGCAATACTTTTACGGAAAGTGTGATTCCAAAACTAATGCATTAGCTCTATGGGACTGACAGTCCCTCTTAAACAAGAATCGTTTACTCTACTACACTAAAAGCTAAAAATTGTGTTGTGTAACGTTTCTCGATAAAACTTATAGCAGTCTATCTGCGTCCATCTTTATGGAATATCATACGGAAATGTATAGGGTAAAGTTACACTAATTTCAACAGTGTATACTAGAAACCCTACAATAAAGGATGTGTAAGTAGTGAATGGTGTTAAGATTTCTTTTATTAACCCACTAGTAAACAACTTGACGTAATGTATTCTTTTCTCATACCAAAAAAAAATTTATTTTCAATTTTTATAAAGCTAGAGGCTTCAAACAGTTTTAAGGAGTAACACTGCAAAAAAAACTACAATGCGTTTTGAATACATGGCGATGTTAATATAGCAAAAATTAAGTAAAATAATAAATTATAATGTTTTTAATGTTTTGGTTTTTGGTTAGAGCCGTATTTTCACCTGGTATCAAATTTTTTTAAACAAAATGTTTTATTTTAATGTCTTTTCACATGATATACTTAAAGTATTCCCGTAAGGGCCCGTTTCACATACCGTTTTTTAAGTTTTTTCCGCGCTTTTCAATCAAGTAGTGACAATGTAAAACGCTGCCGCAGTGGCAATATATGCAAATATGCAGCAAATATAAACACACTTCAAATCCATTTAACGTTTGCCACTACTTGATGGAAAAGTGCAAGTAAAACCTTAAATACGGTTTTCGCTTCCGTCGCGTATGAAAGATCTCATCGACTTAAGGTATACATACACACTAGAAAAGGCCAAAAATAACCAAATTAGGCATTTTTTGTTTTTAAGTTCATTAGAATTTCCAATTCTTCCTCTTTAAAATGATGCAAAGTTTGTACTGATACTCCACTCTAATAAAAAGTTACTGAGGTTTTTCTAATCTTCCAAATCATGAAAGTTAGTTAGCTTTTATAATTTTTAAACTCAATTTTCTCATGTGTTACTTTGCTTAAACATTGATAACTAAAGTTAAAATTAACATTTTGTCAAACGAATTGTTTATTTATTTGGGGAATAAGTTGGGGGAGGGCGTGAACCTCAAAAAAGAAGATTTGGTTTTTAAATTAATTTTATATTGCATGTCAAGTTATTTTTTTTCTAAAAAAATGGATTTTTTTTATATATAATGTTGCTTATTATAAAAAATTATAAATAAAAACTAAAAGAGCCACAAACTTGGTTTGAGGTTCACGCCCTTCAGAATGAATTGGTGATTAATTTGCATGGTAATTGTATCGGTCTAAGTTAATTAGTTCTTGAGTTATGAGTGTTTAAAAAACATGCTAATTAATGCATAAAATGCTAATTAATTAACATTTCAATTTTTTAAAAATATTTTTCCACGTACCCTCATACACTTATGAATTATATCAAATATAAAAAAATTGGATTTTTAAGGGAAATATTAGAAAAAAAAGTTCAAGTGTATATACGTACACCATTCCTAATGAGATAACCCGACATCGTAGGAGCGAATGAGACCAAATTACCTCGGGTCTCCAAACCAAAGTGCCTCTGGCTAAACAGTTTTTCTCTTTAAAGTATGCTGTTTACCGTAATTTTTTTTTCTGTTTTCAACCGCGTAAAGAATTGTAGACTACAACAAACAAGCATTTTAACTGTTTGTTGAAACTCTTTGTGTCAATATAGGCCTTTTACTGGGGAGATCGGGGTTCGATTTCCCCCCTAGGGGCGAATTTTGTTTTACCTTTACAAGTTAAAAAAACAAGTTTTGCTTTAAAATTACAAGTTATTCGTTTAAAATAAACATATTTTTTTTCTCTGTGAATAATACGGTATTTTGCTGGCACAGAGTGTTTTTTTATAAAAACAACAGGTTTTTTTTAGTAAGTTCGAACCAAGACGTCTACTTTAAGAATCTCTAGAACACATTTTCGCTAAAAATATAGATTTAGAAACTTTACAGCTCATTCTCTATTTAAAAACCCGGTTTATGTTTTTCTTTCTTGGACAAAACCTCTGAATTCTCTCCCGGGTTTATTTTGAAGCAACACTCGGAGAGAAGAATGTAAAAATACATTTGAAAAAGTTAATGGAAGTACTTGCTTGCTTGCAAATTAAGGTTTACAACACAATTGATTTCCTATTCATTAACTTTCACATTTAGTAAATACAATTTTTAAAAAACTTTAGGTATAAAAATTTTAACAATGAAAAGAAGCCGATATTATTTGATAAAAAAATGCTTCGATTTGAACGATAGATAATTTTGCTGGAACTTTTTCGAAATCGAATAAAATTTCGTGATCAGTAAAACAGTTTGTGTATATTTTGTACACCTCAGATGCATTTATAATTATGAAAATTCATTTGATTTTTTTACGGAGCTTTCCACTTGCTTTAAAACAATATTTTTTATGTCTTAAATTTTTTTAGTTAGTTTTATTTTCGAATAGGTGAACCGTAAACAACAAAACACGTCTCATAAACGTAGAGACAGATGGACATCTTCAGTATATCTATGCTTACTCTTTTATTTTTTTACTTCATTCGAGTTAAAAGAAAAGGGAAAGTAGGCTAAAAATGTTGTGCATTTAAACTAATTTCACGTAGGGAGTGTATTTCTTGCTTACTCGCGTTTACTGTACAGCTGCCTATCTAAGTTTTTTTTTTGTAACCTGAGATTGTTCACAAGCAAAGTTTTGTTAATGCAATAGCAATAAAACAATTTTAAAACTATCTTAAAGGGCACACATAGCAATTGCAAACACATGAGATCTGTTTTAGTAAAGGAACTCCGACTCTGTTGGTGCCAGCCTTGTCGCTTTACGGTGGTTTAAGGGGGAATGGGCCCGCTGAACCGGGGGTCTCCAAAGCAAAGTGCATCAGTGTTAATCCTATGGAGAAAGAAATATTTTCTCTGTCACATTTCTCCGGCTGTATTGAATATTTTTACAAGCGGATTTTTTATGTGATAAATGTAGCTGATTTACAGGTCCCAACCTTCCCACTTTTTGAAATTGGTTCGAATATATTTTTTTTAATTTTCAATAAGTAATTTTACACAAAATATTCGAAGCAATTTCAAAAAGTGGGAAGATAGAGACCTGTAAGTTATCAACATTTATTATTTTAAAAAACCGTTTGTAAAAATATTCAATACAGCTGGAGAAATGTGGCAGAGAAAATAGTTTTTCCCCATTGGATTAACACTGAGGCACTTGAGTTTGGATATCCGCGGTCCAGCACGCCCATTCCCCCTTAAAAGTATGTTTCCCTACTCCATAAGCCCTCGTGTAGATCTGATGCCACCATAAAGATCATAGCAAGAATGGCAGATCACGTGACCTCCACTAGGCGGGACACGCATGGAGCCAAGATTGCCATGGCAATCTTGCCAGTGTTGCCACTTCTTTAACGAGAAAAATACTTCGGCGTCATCGAAAAAATACCATTCAATACTAAAATTACAAAAAAAAATACTAGAAAAGCGTTTCCCTTTTTTTATATATAAAGTCACTAAAAAAGAGTCCACAATGCAGCCAGTATTTTTATGTTCATTTTCTTTTTTCTTTTTTTGTTGTTGTAATTTTAGCATTAAATGGTATTTTTTCGATGACGCCGTAGTATTTTTCTCATTAAAGAAGTGACAACACTGGCAAGTTTGTCGTGGTAATGTTGGTTCCATGCATGTCCCACCCACCGCCGCAATTGGAAATCACGTGATCTGCCACTCTAATACTTATACTATTATCTCTATGGTTCCAATACAGTTTCTTCCGATGCCCCATTCTCTCAAGTTTTCATAATTCTCGAAGGAAAAGAAGGGGTTCTATTTTTAGTTCCACACCCCCACCGCTATCATTCGAGAACACAACCAAATTCTGAGTGTCGAAACGCGAGACACAACCACTCTGTGCAGCAGTTTGATAATATTCTAACTAACACATGGTCCACAATAGCGGCTCAATGGCTGAAAAGTATTACGTGTCCGCCTCATAAGCCCAAGTTTGCGGGTTCGAGCCTCGGCTGAGTTGCTCGATTTCCTGGATTTGGAAATCCCAGGCACGCATTTCATATGATTAAGTAAAAGAACCCTTGAGTATCCATTTGGCTTAGGTTCTCTCGGCAAAATTAAATCTCGGCATACTTTAACATCCACAGAGAGCTCAGATTCATGGTAATCTAAGCGTCAAAGTTGGTAGCAAGAGTCGCCTAGATGGTGCCACATAAAAATGGTTCTCAGTTCTGTGGAATATGCAAGGCTAAAGCCGAAATCGAAGGCTAAGCTCCAAAGGCTAAGCCGCCAAAGGCCCCGTTGGAAAAAACAAGTAGGTTTGTTACAGAATCTGTCACTTAAACCGCTTCCACACAACATTTGTGCTCAACAGGAAACAAACTATTTATACACCACAGAAAGAAATTCGCCAAACAGAGCCTTTTGGCTAGTTGAAATTCAAACTTTTAAACGCCAAAATTAACTATTTTCATTAATCTTCTTTCTCAGAATTAATAATTAGACTTTATCGTTTGCAAAATTTGTTTGAAGTTCGAAGAATAAAGATGTAATTTTTTTAATAAATATCTTTGAGTCGCCACAATTTCCCATTTACATTTTTTTCGAAAATTCAGTTATTATTTATCGTTTGTTAAATTAATTTACAGTTCGAAAATTATATATAATTAGTAAAATTGATGCTTTAAAAATAAAAGCGAAACTTTGCGCATTTTTTATGAAAAAGTTAATAAAAATTAAAGAAAAGTATGTTAAATTTTAAATAAAATTTTGCACAGGATCCTTTATACATATTCACGGTGTTCATAATACTTTACTCTGAGTCCTTCATACATATAGGGTTTCTAAAGCATTTTTTCCAAGGTACAAGCAAGCTCAAATAACATCGACAATAAACAGAGCTGGTTTACTACATGTATATAACTTTGATTTACTCTAAATTTTGCAGTTTTTTCAATACTTGAAGTACTTCGAAATTTTTCTCTTAGATTTTCAATGAATTTTGTGACATATCACTTTTATCTGTGGTATTCGTAGTATGGGCTATAAAAGTTGGTGACGGATGGACATAGCCTTTAAAAAAAAGCTTCCCCTTTTTGGGCTATAAATGTAGTGTGGAATCTAAAACGAATAGATTTTAGAAATTACTCCTTAAGTTGACTGGAAAATATTCTGTATTTCAAAGAATGTTCAGTCTATCTACATTCCATTGATCGGAAATTATTTGCGAAAATGAGGGAAAATACAGTGTGAGAAGACTTATTTTTCTAACAGTAAAAGTTTTTTTCACAATGTGAATAAAAATGGATACATGGATTTTGAGATCTTATCTAACCCCATTCTGATAATCAAATACAAATACTCTGTACTCTGAAAATGCGTGGACAATGTCGATACAAATAAAAATATTTAATTTTGGCCAAACTGTGATTTAGAATATTTTAAAACCAATTCGACACACTAGCATATAAAAAAAATATCCACCGTCAGCGTCTCTAGACCCAAAGTATGTATTTTTCATACCGCTATTCCCCTTGGCACTATCTCAATATTTTGCGTAAAAAATTATGTGCAAGATTCAATAACCTCCGCTGGCAAAATTTAGATGCTGCAAATTCTTTGTCATCACAGTGTTACTTGATGTAAATGAATACTTGGGCATCATTTTCATTTACATCCTGATGTAAATGAATACTTTTGCGTCATTTTCATTTACATCATGATGTAAATGAATACTTGGGCATCATTTTCATTTACATCCTGATGTAAATGAATACTTTTGCGTCATTTTCATTTACATCATGATGTAAATGAATACTTGGGCATCATTTTCATTTACATCATGATGTTAATGAATACTTGGAATCTACGTTAAACCCATTAGCGACGTTGTGAACACCTATATCACCTTCATTTTCGCATAAAAACGTTACCTTTAGGATTATTTTTAGCCTACTTTTCTCTTTTTAATTCGAAAGAATGAAAAAAATGAAAAAGTAGGTATTGACATGCGGTCGATGTCCGTCTGTCCGTCCGTCTGTCTGTCCGTCTGTCCGTACCCCCCCTTCCAAAATCAGTTCTATCCATCGGATCTTAAAAATTCTTTTTTGTTAGAAAGCTATGACCTCAGATACTCAACTTTCATACTTTTTGTCCGTCTGTCTGTACGTCCGGACGAACATAAATCTACTATCTTTCGGCGAATTTCCCATTGAATTAGCATTGAAATTCAATTTTGAGTCATTTAAATCACTGTTGAAAAATCGACAATGGCATGAGAAACTTTATTTATTTAAACATATTTGAAGCAAAATAATATTTTCATGAATCAGTTTGGATATATATGTAATGAATATGTATGTTGGATATATATTTGGTCATAAAATGTAGCACAATTTGATTCTTTGATTGTTCGTTAATTGTTTACCAAGAAAGCGGCAAGGCATATTTTTGCATATATGCTTAGTTTTAATTTACATTTTTTATTTTTTTAATGCAGTTTGGAGTAGTTTCACTACTTTTGTTATTAATAATTATTTAATTATTCTTTGAACTACAAATAAATCGAGCAGACGATAAAAAATATTAAGTTAATTTGCGAAAGAATATTAAGGAAAATAGTTGATTTTGCTTTGAGAAGTTAGAATTTTAGCTGGATGCTGTGTTTCGATTTTTAGCCTACTTTTCTTTTTTTAATTCGAAAGAATTAAAAAAATGAAAAAGTAGGTATTGACATGCGGTCGATGTCCGTCTGTCCGTCTGTCCGTACCCCCTTCCAAAATCGGTTCTAATCATCGGATCTTAAAAAAAAAATTTTGTTAGAAAGCTATAACCTCAGATACCCAACTTTCATACTTTTTGTCCGTCTGTCTGTACGTCCGGACGGACATAAATCTACTATCTGTCGGCGAATTTCCCATTTAATTAGCATTGAAATTCCATTTTGAGTCATTTAAATCACTGTAGGTATTGAAATGCGGTTGATGTCCATCTGTCTGTCTGTCCATCTGTCTGTCTGTCCGTATGTCTGTCTGTTCGTATGTCTGTCCGTCTGTCTGTCCGCCTGTCTGTCCGTTTGTCTGTCTGTCTGTACCCCCCTTCCAAAATCGGTTCTAATCATCGGATCTTAAAAATTCTTTTTTGTTAGAAAGCTAAGACCTCAGATACCCAACTTTCATACTTTTTGTCCGTCTGTCTGTACGTCCGGACGGACATAAATCTACTATCTGTCGGCGAATTTCCCATTGAATTAGCATTGAAATTCAATTTTGAGTCATTTAAATCACTGTAGGTATTGAAATGCGGTTGATGTCCATCTGTCTGTCTGTTCGTATGTCTGTCTGTTCGTATGTCTGTCCGTCTGTCTGTCCGCCTGTCTGTCCGTTTGTCTGTCTGTCTGTACCCCCCTTCCAAAATCGGTTCTAATCATCGGATCTTAAAAATTCTTTTTTTGTTAGAAAGCTCTGACCTCAGATACCCAACTTTCATACTTTTTGTCCGTCTGTCTGTACGTCCGGACGGACATATATCTACTATCTTTCGGCGAATTTCCCATTGAATTAGCATTGAAATTCAATTTTGAGTCATTTAAATCACTGTTGCCAAATCAACAATGGCATGAGAAACTTTATTTAAACATATTTGAAGCAAAATAATATTTTCATGAATCAGTTTGGAATGACGTCATAAAATGTAGAACAATTTGATTCTTTGATTATTCATTAATTATCTACCAAGAAAGCGGCAAGGCATACTTTTGCATGCAATTATGCTTAGTTTTAATTTACATTTCTTGTTTTTTAATGCAGTTCGGCGTAGTTTCATTACTTTTGTTATTAATAAATATTTATTCTTCGAACTACAAATAAATCACGAGCAGATGATAAATAATATTTAATTAATTTGCGAACGAATATTAAGGAAAATAGTTGATTTTGGCTTTTAGAAGTTTAAATTATAGCTGGGTGCTGTTTTTTTTTCTAATGTGTATAAATCTAGTGTAGAAACGGCTGTTGATGATATTTACTTTAGGAACCTAGTTTTTTTCCCGATTAGAACTTCAGTAAGTATTTAAGTAACAGGAAAGTAGGCTATTTTAGTTCTTTATGAACTTCTTGTTTTTTCTAATGTGTATAAATCTAGTGTAGAAACGGTTGTTGATGATATTTACTGTTAGGAACCTAGTTTTTTCCCGATTAGAACTTCAGTAAGTATTTAAGTAACAGGAAAGTAGGCTATCTTAGTTCTTTATGAACTTCTTTTTTTTATTCGTTTTTTGTATAAACCGAACTTGTCCTATATAAATTATTCAGGACAATGGTCTTCATTTGTCTTATATTTTGATGAACTTAGCCGAAAGTTCATTTTCGCGTGGCAAATTTTCTCGCCAACCACCTTTAATGTTTATGTTGCGTGTCATTCTGATGAAGGTGAGCGTTTTGAGTTTCACCGAATAATGTAAACTTGTACCAATAAACTATTTGCGCCAATAATCTACGTTGTTTACTTTATGAATTCCCTCACGTCTTTAATAAGTTAAAGAAAACTCAAGAAAGTCTAAGTAATCTATTGGTTTTCACATATGTTGAAAATATCAACATTTAATTGGCTTGTTTCAGATGACGTATATCCTTCCAGATTTCATTCCTGCATTTCCTTCAATGTGTGTTCTCTGATTGATGCTGCTTTCTAGGTGGCATTGATTCACCAATCGGGGATCGATAAAGAATTTGTTTTCATTTCAGTATTTATGCTGCCGCTCAAGACCTGAAACATGCCCATCGTCATTATTTCTGAATAATTGTTGGCATAACTGGTTTTCATTATACAGGGTGTCCGTAAAAGAATGTCCGAGTTTTAATGGTATATTACAGGAGTTTATTTTATACTAAATATAACAAATCAAACATGATATTGAAGGAAAACTAACCTAGTTTTTCCTATAAGTGCTCAATGTGTGCGCCTTTAGTGATACGGCACACATCCAAACGAAAATGCAATTCTTCCCATACTGTCTGCAGCAAATCCGGAGTAATGGAAGCAACAGCCTGTGCAACGATGTAGCGGTACAAGCGTATGCGCTTATCTGAAACTGTTGGAGTTATTCTTTATTCGTCACCTTCAACCACATTACAATTACAATTCAACCACAATACTATTACAATTTAAAACTCGGACATTCTTTTACGGACACCCTGTATTGTAGTTGTGTATATAGCCAATATTCTTGTGTGTCAGCCATTGAAAAATGTGCCGTACAGACTTTTTTACCTATATCTTCTTTGTTTTACGTTAGAATTCAAAATTCAATTCGACATTGCTTAACATTCGTTAATTTTTAATAGCACCATTTTTCACAAAAGTTAACAATGATTATTTATTTACACAGTATTTGCTCGTATGCAACAGCTACTTTTTTATGTTGAATTTAACTTAATAGTTTCAGGCAAATAACTCATTTTTACTTTAATGATGTAAAGTAAGGCAATAAAAAGAAAAAACTTGTGTTGTGCAATTTCGACCCCATCGCTGTACTTTCATTGCCTTATATTTAATATTAGGTAATTGAAAGTAAAAAAAAACTTAACAAAATCTAATAATTAGGGGAGACCGGGGCACAATGGACCTAGGGACACAATGGACCACCCCCTGTATTTTATTATCCCCCCTATTATTTATTTTGTATATTTTCCAAATTAGTTTTTATTATAATTCATAGATGACACCAAAGTCTTAATCTAGTTATTATGAAAAACTATGTTGTTAGCTCACACATTTGCCATTTTTTCTTCTTGATGTGTATTAACCAGGTGAAAGTAAAAAAAGCTCTCTCCTAGAAATTATCTTCTCATCATTAAAGTAACATTAGTTGGACAAGGTGGCTTAGCATAGTTGCAAGGTAAGGTATTTGTCTTTCTATATCATCTGTAAATTAATTTCTGAAATCAAAATACAGCATATTTTAATTTGGTTTTTTGTTCAACTGCAATATGGGGCACTATGGACCACAAAATACGGGGTACAGTGGACCACGGTCCATTGTACCCCATACAACTTTATAAGTATACTTTTAGTTTCAAAATAAAAAATATATATTGATGTTTGCCCTTCCTAATTATTAAAAGTTAAATTTGTTATAATGGTAAAATATTTTAATATATATTCTAATATTCACTTCTGAATGTAATAGATCCCCCCCCCCTTCCATCTACTAATAGTGTTGTTTTTTTAAAACCAGAAGTACAAAATTATTAGTGAACTGATGTTTTAATTTATATATTATGACTTCATACAATAAGTGTTTTGAATGATAAAAGTATTTTAAAATTGAATGTGATACTAGAGTGTTAAATTATTTAAAACAAGAAGTTTAGAAATTTGAATTGGTTGTAAAATAAATTTACACTTTTACGTAACAGAAGTACAATATCATATATTTTTAAACTAATATTTGATTACTGTTGATTTTCTTACTAAAAAAATGCGAGTTATTTGTTCTAGTTATAAATAATTAAGTAACAAATAAATTTTCTCAGAATTGGTAAAATGCACAAAATTGAAATTTTGTTAGTAAAATTTTCAATCACATTGATTGAGGGAAGGCTTTAAAAAGGTTAAAAAATTAATCTCACATAATAACGAAGATTTTTTGATGCACAGTTTGGCCCTACACTTTTGGTGTTTTTTTTTATAGTAATAAAAAATCTTTAACTTTAAAATGATCTTATAATTTTGAATATAAAATTTAATGCTTTTAATATTTTTTTTTCAGATATGCCACGTAACAGAATTAGAAGGACTAGTAAAGGAGCAGTGCCAAAAGAAGTGATGGAACAGGCTGTAAAACATATTATTGATGATAATCGTTCTATCTGTTCAGTTAGCAAAGAGAAAGGCATTTCAAAAACAAGCCTTTTGCGCTACATACAAAATTAACATATGAGTTCAAAACCTCCCATACACCTTTTAGTTTCGAGCCTAATTATGCAAACAGACAAGTATTTTCAAGGGAAGAAGACGAAATGTTAGAAAAATACATTTTAGATGCTGCAAGAATGCATCATGGTCTTACATTGAAAATGATTCGAATTTATGAATTTGCAGTGATGAACAAAAAAGACATGCCTGCATCATGGAATAAAAATGCTATGGCTGGATAAAGAGAGTAGTAGACTTTCACTTGTACAAAAATCTTTTGCAATATTACTAGCAAATTGTAATGTTCAATAGTACTTGTTTTCCTCATCTTTTCAATATTGACTGACTGTATATTTTCTCTGTAAAAGAAATTTTAATGCAATTGGATACTTAAAATTAAAAAAAAAAATCATTATTTTATATGTATGTTAATCTTTAAAAAGTGCAAATAATTTTTTTTCAGCAAAAAATACCATGGTCCATTGTATCCCGTGATGTGGTCCATTGTACCCCGATCCTGGGGTACAATGGACCACTTTCTCACTTGTAATAAAAAAGTGAATTCAGGAAAAAATATTTGAAATTATATTTTTTAGAAAAAGTATTTTTAAACCAGGATATATATGTAATATATACATCTTTTTTGAAACAAGTGTGAGGAATATTTTTGTACTTATAGCGCAAAAACTGAAAAATTGGTGCATTGGGCCCCGGGCTCCCTTATGTTACATTTCGTACTTATTTTATAGCACTATTACACCATGGTAAGCAAAATATAGCAATGTGCTAACAATTATGCAAACAATTTACTGCAAAAATGTTAAAAGGAAATTTTTACTATTTCAACTACAAATCAAAGCTTATGTTAACAGTTGTATATTAATAATCCCTAACAAAAAAAACTTTGGAAAAGTAAACAAGCGCCAATCTAAAAAAAAACCTTATGCATTTATTTTATAACAAAAAACAAGTCATTATCAAAGTTGACGCTAAGAAAGCTGTGATATACAAGAATGCCAATCTCTTGTTTAAAACTTCTTGGACATTATTAATAGTGTAATTTAAGTTCCGCTGCCATAAAAAAAAATTGCGCTGTTTGAGGTTGGTGTCCATAGTAATCACCATCTATACCTTTATATAAATAGTGCAATAGTGTAATAGTGTAATATTGCTATAAAATAAGTGTGAAATAATTTTATATAGCACTATTACACCATTGTAAGCAAAATATAGCGATGTGTTAACAATTAAACAATTATGCAAACAATTTAACTTGCAAAAAATGTTAAAGGGAAATTTTTATGCACTATTAACCTGTACAAATATGCACGTAACAATTATGCAACAATTACTGCAAAATGTAAGGATTTTACTATTCAACACAAATCAAGCTTATGTAACTTATTAATAATAATAGATATTTTCAATTATTATAATTCAGTGTGAATGTTAATTGGTGAGTATTTTAGTTCGCGGCATAGCCAATCCCTACAGAACGTCATATTTTGGTGTTAAAAATAGTTCCTTTAGTAGCGCGATAAATTCGTCTAATGAAGTTTACGTTATGCTTCGTTGGTTTATAAAACATACTTAAGACGTCACCGTTTTTAATACCTCGTCTAATCGTTTTGGAATAAAGCCACACAATTCTTGCTTCAAAAAAAATAAAAGTTAAGTAAGATGGAACTTTAGATTTGAATAGAGAACGGTCATCACAACCCCAATAAAACTCTGGTAGCAACAGTTTACTTTAAAAATTCACTATTTTTTAATTTATTTCACCATTGATGAATCTAGAGATGACAACTCAATTTAGGAATAATTAAGTTATTTCATCAAAAATTTTCGGAATCGTTTTGTTTCATAAAATAAAAGTTAAAATTTAATTTAAAATCTTTAATTTCTCCACTAACTAAATAAGAATATTTGATGCCCCTTTCCGCTCACGAACGGTTTTTTTTTTGTATTTTTAAACATAAAAGTTAAAAGAATTTTTTAGAATCAATGTACGCTCCGTTTATGTTATCTCGTTCATTTTTTCTTAACAATCTTTCAGTATAAATTGAACATGGTGTTGTGAAGATAATCATTTCCACAGAAAAGAGCCCAGTTTGGGAACTCCTCAGCCAGTGATTAAATTAGATTCGATAGGCTAAGAGAATCTCTCAAATAAAAGTTGAAACTGCTATCAATTGAATAAATGGTTTATTGAAGTATGTGTAGTACACTTTTAAAACAAAAGAGTGAAATCCACTCCTACAGGGGAAGTGCATTTTCGGCACCGGAAAGGAGTGGAAATTAACTCAGACTGAGTTAAAACCGCTCGTTTTAAGAGTGTAGAACGTAGATTGTTTTCTTTTATTTCTTTTACCCACTCCGCAAAAAGAGTGAAATCCACTCCTACAGGGGAAGTGCATTTTCGGCACGGAAAGGAGTGGAAATTAACTCAGACTAAGTTAAAACCGCTCGTTTGTTTTAAGAGTGATATATAGTTCGTAAAAGGGATAGTTTATAAAATACAATGTCGATTAATGCGCTTGCTTTGGATCATTGAAATAAAACAAAACGTTCCTGCGAAGAAGATGACTATTTTTTTTTTTAAATTTCTTTCCTAAGCAGGCGCGTCGCATGACCTGGGAGCCGTGAATGAAGGGGTAAGAGACAAGCTGGGCGCTTGTAAAATGAAATATAAGCTTATATTTAGAAATAACAATATTTTTTATTTAAAAAAACATATTTCATAAAGAAAATAATCCACGAAATGTTTCAATAGCGCAATAGCAATAGTTAGAATGCAAGGTGTCTGCGCAAACGCCTACTTTCCCATATCAGAATTTGTTATAACAAGTATAAATTTTATTATATTTTGCATTATAATCATAAATAAGAGAAAAAGTTTGAAGAATTTATTATTTGCGGTTTTGGTTGCCTTTTTAATGGTTTAATTTATTTTAATATGTCTAAATGACATTCGCTCCAATGTAACATGGCGAGGACAGTTTTACAGCATGCATAGATATCTCAACGGGCATAATTTACGCAAAAGGCGTCCAGATGCGACCAGGTTTTTTTTTTATTTTGCGACAACAAAATAAATTTAGTCGCAGTCATCGCAACCACATATTTTCAAAAAACAAATCTTTAATATTAACTTTTTTTATCGTGATTACCGATAATCTCGCCTTAATAATTATCTTAAAACCAGAAATTTTCACCAATTCCAAATTTTTTAAACCATTGCTGTGATCATATAATCGCAGAAATTCAGCAGTCCTAAAATCACACTACATCCATCTACAAATTGCGAAACTTCGGCGAACTTCAATATATTTCGAAAAATTGGGTCTATTGTAAAATCCCCAAATTGTGGTGATTGTCAAATAGAAACTCTGACAAAAACTTAAGAAATTAAGATGACCGTAACCCACAAACTTCGGCTGTAGTAAATTGCGATTTCTTAAGTTTTGGAACTCCAGTTATCCTAAAAGGGCGAAACTCTTGTGATTCCATAAAATCGCAAAACTCCGGTGACTCTACAAACATGCAAGTCCGGCCATCTTAAAATCGTCCATTTGGGCACTGCAGTGTCCAAAAATTGTGAAGAAATTTTTCAAAAAGTTTTTTTTGTTTTTCATAATAATAAAATGCTCCTAGGTTATGTGCATTTGCTCCTAGTTTTATAAGTTAGTCACACATATTACTTCTAAATTTCTTTATTCAATTTCGAACACTGTTCGGCATAGCGTAGTGCGACATTAGTTTAACCCAACCAACTGATACTAACTTGTGCTCTCCAACGCAGGTGTTCATGGGCAGCCCGAGCGAGAGCGATCTGCAGCGAGGAGACGCGATCCTGCAGATCCAGGGACGCGACTCTGCAGACCTCACGCACATGGACGCGCACGACCTCATCAAGGCGGCGGGCCAGCGGCTGCAGCTGCTCATCAGGAGGTAGGTCTAAAGAACGGAGTGGTTATCGGTCGATGGAAGCTGATACGGTCTTTCATTTAATAGAATTATTGCAGTTTCAGTCTTTTAATCGACTCAAGTCTTGTAATATGTAGACCAGTGTTTCTCAATTTTGACAACTGGGGTTGGTCCTTTCCTTATCGGAATACAGAAGTGTCTCTCTCATTGGCCACTAGCGCATTCGTATTTACTATGCCGATTTCTTTAGACACTAGCGCCACCCACAGAAAACGTGTGTAACTTCAAGGGAAAAAACCTGTAAACAGAAACACGTCAGATGGGAAAATGGTAGAGGGATCTGTGAATGATTTACGAAGCTATTCTTCTGCTAAATTTAAACTAATTATTGTTGCGTAGTCGTGTTTTCTGATTTTGCAGTCCCATCTCCGATTCCGCTCTTTCTTCACCCCTATATAGTTCCAAATTTCAAGACATTTTACGTAGGAGGCGCTTTGGCCGGTTAGTGACACTTATAACGCTACACAATAGAGTGGTCGTGACCCACCAGTTATGAAACGCTGCATTACGCATTCCTGCAGATCCAGGGACGCGACTCTGCAGACCTCACGCACATGGACGCGCGTGACCTCATCAAGGCGGCCGGGCAGCGGCTGCAGCTGCTCATCAGGAGGTATGTCGGAAGAACGGAGAGTTCGTGGTCGATTGCAGCTGACGAGCTGTTTTTGTGCATGTAGAATAAGGAGGAAACATAATGAGAGGCCCAGTGGCTTGTGGTAGTGCTTCGCATTGCCATGCCACAGGTCCGAGGATCGAGTCCCGGATAGGGCGAGGTTGACTTATTCTTTCATCCCTCAAGCGGGTTGATAAAATGAGGACCAAGCATGCTTGATGGGAACTAAACACAGGGGTCCGCGTGAGGTTGACCATCTAACCGGGACATATGCCTAACAACCCAGAGCCCTTGGTCACGTAAGCTGAAATGGGCGCGGCCGGCCTTGGCCCTCTAACGGGCTGTTGGGACGGGAGTTTTTAGGAAACGTATTGCATAGAAAGCTGAACTTTGGATCAGAAGTTTCACAATACCTACACATTGCTGAAGATGCTCCGATCAGTTGGTCACACTAGAGCGCAAACCATTGTTTAGTTCAAAAGATAGCTTTGTCGTCATGTTATAGTCCCATGGAAGGCCTGGGTGAAACTTGCGCAATCCGGGATGCAAACTCCGTCACGCTACATGCCGTCTTGTGGCATGTATCGTGAAGCCACTGAGGACCTCTGTCTTTTGAATGTCTTGTATATTTTGAAAATGTGTCTTTGAAAATGTTAATGTTGGTGTTTAAGCTTATTTGACCCCTTAATCCTCGACCCGTGAAAATGACTTCGTGAGGTTTTGCCCTCCATTTCTCACTCCCGTGATATTTCCGGGCT